>JAODAL010015107.1:0-85063 GCA_025379985.1 Phyllomedusa bahiana | reverse complement strand
AAAATGTAAAAAACGGAAAGAGGAGGCGTAATCCATAGTTCTCTATGAGCTGTGGATTATTGTAATGTTTGTGGCGCATTTCACTCATATTAGAGCGCAGTACACTCTCAATATGTGGCGAAGTGCGTCCCAAAATAAGCTGTGTGAACATAGTCTAAGGGTTGGATCCACAACTATTCAACAACCACATGGGCTCAGATAAGAAAAGTGCATTTATATTTTATCAAAATGTATGGCACATGTTTGGCACATATCAGTCCATCATGGAATAAATAGAAACAATTAAGTAATATTTACATCTGTTGCATTCAACAGTTAATTTAGCTTCTATTATTGTCCATGGTATACAGGGAACATCGGATCAGTGCGGAGCTGTCAGCATATAGATCGCTGAACCAAGCAGCAGTTGGATATTTCGGAAGACACATGGTTTGTGTTCCAGTCTCATTTACAGAAGAAACATGTCACATGGTCACACAGCAGAAACCAGTAAAAAAAGCAAAAAAAGTCAAGAAATAAAAGATTACAGCACATCATATAACAATTACTTTACTACTATAAGAAGCATTTTAAATTAAAAGCTTCATTAAGCCCTTTTGGCATAAGTGAATCCAACTTAAAGATCCAGAAAGTCTCCCGTTAGAGCAGTGTTTCTCAACTCCAGTCCTCAAGACCCACCAACAGGTCAAGTTTTCAGTATTTCCTCAGTATTGCACAGGTGATGTAATCATTGTCAGTGCATTCTGTTGGAGATCCTGACACAGGTGATATCATCATTGTCAGTGTGTTCTGCACAGGTGATATCATTATTGTCAGTGCATTCTGCACAGGTGATATCATTATGGTCAGTGCATTCTGCACAGGGGATATCATTATTGTCAGTCCATTCTGCACAGGTGATATCATTATCGTCAGTGCATTCTGCACAGGAGATATAATTATCGTCAGTGCATTCTGCACAGGTGATATACTTACTGTCAGTGCATTCTGCACAGGAGATATCATTATTGTCAGTGCATTCTGCACAGGTGATATCATTATTGTCAGTGCATTCTGCACAGGTGATATCATTATTGTCAGTGTATTCTGCACAGGTGATATAATTATTGTCAGTGCATTCTGCACAGGTGATATCATTATTGTCAGTGTATTCTGCACAGGTGATATAATTGTCAGTGCATTCTGCACAGGTGATATTGTCAGTGCATTCTGCACAGGTGATATCATTATTGTCAGTCCATTCTGCACAAGTGATATCATTATTGTCAGTGCATTCTGCACAGGTGATATCATTATCGTCAGTGCATTCTGCACAGGTGATCTCATTATTGTCAGTGCATTCTGCACAGGTGATCTCATTATTGTCAGTGCATTCTGCACAGGTGATCTCATTATTGTCAGTGCATTCTGCACAGGTGATATCATTATTGTCAGTGCATTCTGCACAGGTGATATCATTATTGTCAGTGCATTCTCCACAGGTGATATCATTATTGTCAGTGCATTCTCCACAGGTGATATCATTATTGTCAGTGCATTCTGCACAGGTGATATCATTATTGTCAGTGCATTCTGCACAGGTGATATCATTATTGTCAGTGCATTCTCCCAGGTGATATCATTATTGTCAGTGCATTCTCCACAGGTGATATCATTATTGTCAGTGCATTCTGCACAGGTGATATCATTATTGTCAGTGCATTCTCCACAGGTGATATCATTATTGTCAGTGCATTGTGCACAGGAGATATCATTATTGTCAGTGCATTGTGCACAGGAGATATCATTATTGTCAGTGCATTGTGCACAGGAGATATCATTGTCAGTGCATTGTGCACAGGAGACATCATTGTCAGTGCATTGTGCACAGGAGACATCATTATTGTCAGTGCATTCTGCACATGTGATATCATTATTGTCAGTGCATTCTCCACAGGGATATCATTATTGTCAGTACATTCTGCACAGGTGATATCATTATTGTCAGTGCATTCTGCACAGGTGATCTCATTATTGTCAGTGCGTTCTGTGGGAGATCCTGAAAACATGACCTGTTGGTGGGCCTTGAGGACTGAAGTTGAGAAACACTGCGTTAGAGCAATATGGATCCGAAAGTGTTAACATCACAAGTCAATACTTCCTCTATCATACACCACCTGAAGTCGCTCTTCATAGAGATGCCTTGCGACAGTCGTCTCCCATATTTAGCCGTCATCTCCTGGGATTGAGATTGTTTTTTTCCTCTCTGAACTGTATACGTCCAATTGCTACTTGGTTCAGCGATGGATATGCCAACAGGTCTGCACTGATCCGATGTTTCCTGTATACCATGGATGATAACGGAAGCTACGTTAACTGTTAAATAAAAGATTTGTATGCAACAGATGTAAATATTACTTTTTATTTTGTGATGGATGTGCCAAAAATACTGGATCTAACGGCTATGGAGACGTGGATCCTCTGGACTGCTACAAGAGGTGGTATAAGCCATGCCAGGGAGCGGAATCTAAGTAGGTCCCAATATTCACTATAGCCTGCCGCAAGGCAGGTTGGGCTTGCTGCGGCAGGTTTCAGCAGGGGGATGTGAAGGGAGTTCGGGACATGCATCGTGGGTGGTAGGTGGAGCTTATAGGCCACTGGGTTGATGCGTTTCAATATCTCGAATGGCCCCAGGAAGCGAGGGCCCAGTTTGTAACTGGTGATCTTGAGCCGGATGTATCTGGCTGACGACCACACCTTGTCTCCAGAAGTAAAGATCGGGGGAGGTATCCACTTTTTGTCTGCTTGGGCCTTCATATGAACAGACACCCATTGCAGGGACTGGCGTGCCTGATTCCAGATGGACATTAGGTCCCGGACCAGGTCCTCCATGGCATGACGCTCAGAAGACACCGAGAGAGGGAGTGGTGGGCGTGGATGCTGTCCTTTGACAATACAGAAGGGAGAGGCACTGGCAGACTCTGAATCCAAAGACTTGCATGAGAACTCTGCCCATGGTGACAGGCTGGCCCAGTTGTTTTGACGCGCTGAAACGAAGTAATTGCCAAGGACCTGAATGATTCTCTCTACTTGCCCATTCATCTGCAGATGGTAGGCAGAGGAAAAGTCCAACATCACCTGTAGCTGGGAGCAGAGGGCGTGCCAGAACATCGAGACGAATTGGACTCCACTGTCCAAGACAATATGCCAAGGGATGCACCATCACTGGTGGAAATATAAAAAAAGTTGATGGTCATGGAAAATGGCACTGCAGTGCAAATTTAAAAAAATAGAAAATATTTGGAAAACCCTATGTATTTAGTATTGCCTGAATGGTATGAATCTGCAGACTACAGATAACACCACTTAAACCACTGCAAACATGGTGCAAAAATGTTTTTTTTTCACATTTTGCCCCACTTAGAATTTTTTTGCAGTTTCCTATTATGTTCTATAGTACGGTCAATTATACCATTAGAAAATACATCTTTTCCCACAAAATAAAAGTCCTTATAGGTCTATGTAGATGGAAAAATAAAACAGTTATGGCTTGGAAGACAAGGAGGAAAAAAACTATGCTATGTGCAGCCAGTCACAGGCCACAATGTCACATGACCACTCTGGCCGGTGATTGGCTGCATATAGCACATGAACGATGGACGTTCAATGTGCAGCCGGGATGTTTGGGACGGCCACCGAGACCGAACGAGAGCTTCACGGAGGTGAGTAGGCTTCTTTTTTTTCTATTTCTAATCATACCCCATAGGACAAACAAACTTTTATAAGTCCTGGAACCACCCATGAGCTCACTCCATAAACCCTTCACATCACTGTGAAGGGTTTTAGAAAAGTCCTTAAAAATGTCAAAAATGTATGCTAAATTTACAGGCCTTATAATATTCTAAGAAAATAAAAGGACACTTTACAAACGATGCCAACACAAAGTAGACATATAATTAATGTTAAAGGGGTTGTCTCACTACATTGATTCATCTTCTCAGTCCTGCTTTCTCAGCTTTATTTTTTAATTTAGGGATGTATTTACTGGCCTATAGTCAAGAGCTGTTGAGGACACCAGGTCTGTAGCTATAAGCAACCAGTGCTGGCAGCAGATCAGGAGAGATAAAACAGGTCTGTAGCTATAGCAACCTGAGGAGCTGATGCAACCCATACAAGAGGGGATATCTCTGAATAGGTAGGACACTTTTAATGGACACATATTGCAAAGTAAATTGTTTTTCCAAGATCTTATACCACAAAAAGGATTGCTTTTTATGTTATTTTGGGTGGTATGCTGATCTTACCAACAGAAACGTTCATTGTGATGCTAAGTACTTTGTGTCAAAAAAGACAAGTTTACTATCGGAGTGATAATAGTGAAACATTTCAGGAAAATAATTTCTAACCATAAGAAAAACAATAGATTTAAGTGAGCGCTGATGTTTTCTTCTGATGTTTTATTGCCCTCTAGTGGTGTTTTTTGGGAAATGCAGCAAAGGTAATAGGAATGTTGTTACATGGAATACAGCAGTGAGTCCCAGGCTATGCGGATGGTCAGCACTGACGACCCATATCAGAGGATCACCACAGGAAAGATTGTGCAGGATCTGCTAATCCTAATCTGTGCAGCCGGGAAGAGTCAATTACCTTTAAATATATATGTCTAAAACATCACAAGACATTGAGGAGCGGATTCTGCTTACATTTCTCTAGTGATGACAACCATTATATTACTCACGATGCATTAGGTGCTGAGGCGATTGTATCTCACTCTTTGCTGATGACATATATTATGTGTTATTTCATGTCTGTTGAACGGGAAAAAATGATTACTATCTATCAAGAGTCTTCTCGTCTTTGCAAAAATGCTTTCAGAGCCTCTAACCAAACAATTTTCTAAACATATAAATGGTGCTAAGTGCAGCCTATTTGAGAGAACGGTGAACGTGGAATATATTACTGCCTATAAGTCACACTGTTATTTGGATATATTTACAAGTGGCAGAAATCGCTCATCTCAATGGGCTAATTCTGGTGGGTAGCAAATGGACACATGGAGGGACATGCACGAAAACTGCTATAGGCATAAAAAAAGTCTTAGACCAAGATAGCCTAAGGGCTACATGTATGAAAGCTATGTTCACACGGCTTAAAATGGGAAATAATTCACCTCGTATTTTGCGCCATTCTGCGCTAAATACGGGGTGAGATACGTCCCAGTCGTTACGGTAATCCACAGTTCTCATAGAGAACTATGGATTATGTCTCCTCCCCCTGCTCGCCAGTGGCGTCGCTAGGCAGATTCATTCGGGGCACGAGCCCCGAATGAATCCGCCTGTGCCCCGAGTCTCGCTGGCTCCAGGCTGCTGCCGTGGGCCTGGAGCACTCCTTAGTGCGGGCGGTGCCCGCGGATCTCAGACTGCACGGCCGTTTCACAGCGGCCGCGCAGTCAGAATCGGGGAGGAGGCAGGACAGATCGTTCCTGTCCTGTCTTCTCCCCTGTATGTACAGCGCCATACATAAACATGAGCGTCGCAGGGGGAGTGAAGCGCCGCTTTCATCCGCCCCCTGCGACGCTGGGATCCTCTAAGCCAGCAGCTCTGCCGGCCGAGGAGGTCCCAGGCCCCGCGAGACGGCGTAAGTAGCGTGATGACATCACGCTGCTTACACCAGTCTCAAGCTGCAGGACCAGGACGCGCGCACCGTGCCTCATTAGGTAAGTAGTTTTTTTTTAGTTTTTTTTTAATAGCTATGGGGCATATTACTGGCTGGGGGGGGGCTTATCGCTGGAATGGGGGGGGCATATCGCTGGTAATGGGGGGGCATATTACTGGTATGGGGGGGCATATTACTGGCTATAGGAGGGCATATTACTGGCTATAGGGGCATATTACTGGCTATAGGAGGGCATATTACTGGCTATAGGAGGGCATATTACTGGCTATAGGAGGGCATAATTACTGCTATAGGAGGGCATTTTACTGGCTAAGGGGAGCATTTTACTGGCTAAGGGGAGCATTTTACTGGCTAAGGGGAGCATTTTACTGGCTAAGGGGGCATATTATTGGCTAAGGGGGCATATAACCTGGCTGAGGAGGGCATATTATTGGCTAAGGGGAGCATATTACTGGCTAAAGGGGGCAGTAACCTAGCTACAGAGGGCTAGAGGGGCTAATGACTTGGCTAAAGGGGGCTACTATTTACCTACATGAGGGTAATTATTACCATTTGGGGGCACTATAGATGGGGATTTTGTATACAGATAGGAATTTGCAGAGAAGTGCTGATACAGTGAGGAGTCTAAGATGTTTGTTTTGTACATTTTTCAGTGAAGAGTTGTGGACGGTAGAAGACGTCATGGCGTCTGGGACAGATGGAAAAGAAGAAGAGAAAGAGAACTCTTCAGAGGCGTCTCCTGTAAGTCACCAAATGTAACTGCAGTGTAATCACTGATATTTCTGCTGAGCCTATATACAACTAGTATCTACCACTATATGGTCACTGTATGGCGGTGGTATATGTACAACTGATGTCACATGTGGGGGTCACGTTTGGTCAGGGTCTGGCAGAATTATTTGAACCTTAAGTAGTAAAAGTTTTGGGTCTTGGTTTTGTCTGTTTTTTTTTAGTAACAATGAGTCCTCTTGTATATTTGCTCCATGTATAAGTGTATTTTTTGGTGACTGTCACTGTCCTACATAGGTGAGAGCTTTTGAAAAAGCAGAATTGTCAGGGCCGATTTTCATTGTGCAGGGACTGCTGAGGAGATGGACGGGATCTATGTGGAATGTGCAGAAAATTAGTGACAGGAACAGAAGTTTTTTCTCTGTAAAAATACATCCGCAGTTCACAATGAGGCGCGAAAAATGCCGTGTGAACCCCGCCCTACTGAGAAAAACTTAAGGGTCCGAGCCAGGGGCGTAACTAGAGAAGCCAGGGCCCCAAAGCAAACTTTTGGATGCCCCCCCCCCCCCTCGCCCACCTCCCTGACCACGACCATGTACCACGACATGCTGTTAGATAATGTAGATAATACAAGTGGCAAATACCTCACCATACATTTCACCATCATACTGCTACCAATCAAATCCCACTATACTAAGACCAGCATTACCAATAACACTATTACATAAGGACCTGATTATACCACCAGAACACGACCACAAATTACCACCACATAGTGACTGAATAATACCCCTACACTATTACTGATCAGTACACAAAGACCAATACTGTCTAATAATAATAATATATAATAATATAGTGACCATATAGTGGTATATACCAGTGTACACAGGCTCTGCAGACTGTATATTACCTCCATACAGTGAATTAGTGATAGACACCAGTGTACACAGGCTCTGCATACTGTATATTACCTCCATACAGTGACATTTAGTGGTAGACACCAGTGTACACGGGCTCTGCAGACTGTATATTACCTCCATACAGTGACCATATAGTGGTAGACACCAGTGTACACAGGCTCTGCAGACTGTAAATTACCTCCATACAGTGACATATAGTGGTAGACACCAGTGTACACAGGCTCTGCAGGCTGTATATTAGCTCCATACAGTGGTAGACACCAGCGTACACAGCCCGTGCAGACATATAAGTGATTACAGTGCAGTTACATCTTGTGACTCACAGGTGACGTTTCTCTGACCAGTCATTGACTTTCTCTTTTGTTCTGCATCCGGTCCAGTTCGCCATCATGATGACATCTCCCGACCACTTGTCCCTGCAGATTTAGACACAAATATCTTAGAATCCTCACTTTTCCAGCACCTGCCCGCCTGCCTATATGGGGTCCATTTAGACAGGCAGGTTTTAGATAGGATATATGGGGCCCCAAATAGGAAAGGTTTAGGTAGCCAATAGAGTGCCCATATAGGCAGGCAGGGTTTAGGTAGCTATAGGGAGCCATACAGGTAGACGCGGGTTAGGTGGGCTCTAGGGGCCATATAGGTAGGGTTTAGGTAGCTAAAGGGGACCCGTATAAGTAGACGGGCTGGCGTGTGGGGGTATACGGCAGGCATGTGGGGGCCCTATAGGCAGGCATGTGGGGGGCTCTATAGGCAGGCATGAGGGGGGCCCTATAGGCAGGCATGTGGGGGGCCCTATAGGCAGGCATATGGGGGGCCGTATAGGCAGGCATGTGGGGGGCCGTATAGGCAGGCATATGGGGGGGGGGTATAGGCAGGCATATGGGGTAGGTAAAATAAGAAATCACTTGCTTACCTCAGTCCACGCTCCCCCGATGTGCCGGTAATGCCGCTCCTGGGCCCGCCGGCAGTGAACTTAACAGTTCACTGCAGCGGGCGGGGAGCTGCGGGGCCCGGCGCATACTCCCTCTGATACGCCCGGGCCCCCCGGCCCGAGCGTTCAGAGGCAGCGCTGGCTGGAGCTAGCAGGACGGAGCGCCGATCGCTCCGCTCTGTTACTTCCCCCTGCAGCCTCTGCGCTCAGCGCGGGCGGCGCGGTGATGTGACGTCACCGCGCGCGCCCACGTGACCACAGAGCGCCGGCAGGGGGTAGTAGCAGAGCGGACGTCGCGCTCGTACTGCTAGCTCCAGCCAGCACTGCCTCTGAACGCTCGGGCCGGGGGGCCCGGGCGTTCAGAGGCAGCATGCGCCGGGCCCTGCAGCTCCCCGCCCGCCGTAGTGAACTGTTAAGTTCACTGCCGGCGGGCCCAGGCGCAGCATTACCGGGGTAGCGGACGCAGTAGCAGCTGCCCCGGGGCTCCCCTACGCGCAGGGGTGCCGTAGCAACTGCTACCCCTGCTACCCTAGTAGTTACGCCCCTGGTCCGAGCCCCGGATGTTTTTGGACCCTAGCAACGCCCCTGCCGCTCGCACAATACGCCGTGGGGGGAGATAAGTGACATGTCAATTACTAGCAGCGAATACGCACCTTGAACAATGAATGTCTATGGGGCCGACGAGCTGCCGGCCCTCCCGCCCCCGCCCCACCCCCGGACACACAGCGTAATTGCAGGCGAAATACGTCCCGCAATTATTGCCGTGTGCATCCTGCCTTAATGTGCTTCCTTTTTTATTCCATGACTAAGGGCCCGACACCAGTAGTCTGAAATGAGTCATATGGGAGCTGTGTTTGTCACATTGCTTCTTTCATATGATGTAATTGAGGAAAAAATAGTTTAAAACTGTCAAACGTTATTTTTTAGTGAGTGCTGGAAATATCAAGCTTTTTTATAAAATTTTCTACACATATACTGTAAATGGTGATGAAAGTGCTGCAGTCTATTTGAGAGAACTGTAAATCTGGAATATATTACTGCTTTACCCCTTCACGACGCTAGACATATGCATACGTCCAGGTGGTTTGGGGGTTCACGCACCTGGACGTATGCTTACATCCTGAGGATCGCACGAACTCTAAAGCAGAGTTCACGTGATCGCTGCGGTATGTCAGCTTTATATTACAGCTGACATGCTGCAGCATCAGCCACGACAGGAGATCACTCCGGGTGGGGGTTGGGGGGTTAACCCCTGACACAGGAGGTGCGATCTCCTCCTGCATCTCTGTCGGAGACACAGCCACACAATCGTGCGGTGGCTGTGTACTAACAGACAGCCCGGAAGGTATAGAATGCCGGGCTGTCTGTGACGTCACCATGCCGGGCCGGGCACTGTGGACATGGCCGGGCATCGTGACTGACAGTCGCCTTAGAGACCAATACACAGCAATAAGCTATTTCTGTTATAAAAATGTAAACATAAAAAAAAATTACAAATTGGGTATTGCTGTAATCGTATCTACCGGCTGAGTAAAGCTAGTAGGTCATTTATGATGGATGTAAAAAATAAAAATAAAAAACACTACCAGAATTTCTGAATTTTGTTCAAAATGCTTCACAAAAACCTTAATAAAAAATGATCAAAGAGTCATATGAACCCCATAATGGTACCAATAGAAACGTTAACTCATCACGCAAAAAACAAGCCCCTACACAGCAAAATAAAAAAAGTTATAGCTCTCAGACTATGACAACATAAAAGCGCAGTTTTTTATAAACACATTTCTATTGTGTAAAAGTAATAAAACATAAAAAGCTATATAAAATTTGTATCATAGTAATTGTACCGAACCCCATAGTAAAGTTATGATGTATTTTATACCATTCGGCGAAGGCTGTAAAATTGAAGCCCAAAAAACAATGATTGGAACTGGGTTTTTTTCCCCACATTTTTATGGCCCAATGCTAAAAAAAAATGGAACACCTGTGCGCCCAAAATGCACAATACACACCTAGATGAGATCCATGAGGGGTGTTGAATCCAAAATGGGGCGACTTCTGGAACGTTTTACCTGTTCTGGTACTTTGGGGGGCATAGTAAATGGGACCGGCAACCACCAAATTCTGCATTCCAAAAGCCAAATAGCGCTCCCTCCTTTGTACGGTTTTCAGTTTCCAAATCCGCAAATCGTCTGAAAATCTGACCAAAAAACCATGCAGTGTGAACGGATCTTAATACTGTGCATTTCTGCAAAAAAAACCACACTGTGTGAACGCACCCTAGGGCTATATTCACACGGCATATTCACAGCGTAATTGCGGGACGGATTTCACCCGCAATTACGCGGTGTGCTCGGCAGCGGAGGTGGGGAAGGGGGAGGGGGCGGCAGCTCGCCGGCCCCATAGACATTCATTATCCACGGCGCGTATACCGCCATGAATAATTGACATATCACTTCTCTCCCGGCATTTCGCGAGCGGGGAGAGGAGACGGAATCCATAGTTCTCTATGAGAACTGTGGATTACCATAATGACTGGAATGGATTTCACCCGCAATTCGCGCAGTACGGTGAGAATTACGGGCTGAAATCTGTCCCAAAATAAGCCGTGTGAACATAGCCTAAGCAGCGACCCACTCATGGAGCGGCGGTAATTGATTGCTCATTGGTATTCTGCATCTGTGTGGCTTCTCCCGTGTAGCACTGGGGTGCTTATTGCTTCCTATGGGTAATGGATTTTTGTCTCAACATTATGCGGTGAGTATTGCTGTGACCGGGCAGCACTCTCTTGGGGTGCACAGTACATCAGTTAGGAGCCATTCCCAGTCTTATGGAGAATGAGCGACTCCACACAATAGGTCAGCTCTAGCCCCGGAGCTCAGGCTGCATGTGGTCACTACTGATAGAATTAGGGGATGATAAAATGCATGCAGCATGCACCCAAAGTGTGCTGCGTGTTTACATGGGTGTTAGATAGGGCGTCTGCTGCGTAAAATAGATCAAGAACGGACATGTCAATTCTTTGAACAGATCTGAAAGATGCATGTAAAACACACACCGGCGATCAGACATCTGAACACCGATGCGGGTTACACATCGAAGCAATGTAAATCACACCGCACATTGTTATATGCGTGTTGGCGTCCGTTTAAGGTTCGAAACACGGATCCAAACATGCATCTAAAAATGCAGTGTGAACATTCCCTTACACATCAATAGGACATTATGGAAGGAATCCCCCTTTAACCTTTAGGCCTCGTTCACACGGCTTATTTCGCCACGTATTTGCCGACGGATTGACGATCGTCAATCCGTCGGCAAATCAGTCAGAAACAAGTCACAGCCTATTTTCTATTGAAATCAATAGAAAATAGGCTCGTCGTTCACACGACGCGTATTTCCGTGCCGGATTGCCGCCGCGGATTGATGACGACAATCCGGACGGAAAAACAATGTGCATGTCAATTATTTCCGGACGGATTCACCACCTTCAATGATTGGAGATGGTGAATCCATCGGGAAATCAGTTACACATACTTCCCACACTTAGTGGCACTTATTTGCAACTTTTTTTCAACTGATTTCAGAACGTATTTACGATCGGCAATCCGATATAAATACGTTCTGAAATAAGCCGTGTGAACATAGCCTTAGGCTCTCTCTACATAACTCCTTGACCTTACACTAGTGCAGTTTCTCACCTCCAGTCCTCAGGACCCACCAGCAGGTCATATTTTCAGGATCTCCAACAGAACGCACCGACTATAACGACATCCCCTGTGCAGAACGCACCGACTATAACGACATCCCCTGTGCAGAACGCACCGACTATAACGACATCCCCTGTGCAGAACGCACCGACTATAACGACATCCCCTGTGCAGAACGCACCGACTATAACGACATCCCCTGTGCAGAACGCACCGACTATAACGACTTTCCCCTGTGCAAGAACCCCGCAAGCCGCAACAAATTTCCCCTGTGCAGAAACGCCCCCGGACTATAACGACATCCCCTGTGCAGAACGCACCCGACATAACGACATCCCCTGTGCAGAAGCACCCGACTATAACGACAATCCCCTGGGCAGAACGCACCGGATATAACACCACCCTGTGCATGAAACGCCACCGACTATAACAAACATCCCCTTTTGCAGACGCACCGACTATAACGACATTCCCCTGTGCAGAACCCCACGACTATAACGACATCCCCTGTGCAGAACGCACCGACTATAACGCATCCCTGTCCCAAAACGAAACCGACTATAACGACATCCCCTGTGCAGAAACGCACCGACTATAACGACATCCCTGTGAGAACGCACCCGACTATAACGACATCCCCTGTGCAGAAACGCACCGACTATAACGACACCCCTGTTGCAGAACGCACCGACTATAACGGACATCCCTGTGCAGAACGCACCGACTATACGACATCCCTGTGCAAAACGCACCGACTATAAACGACATCCCCTGTGCAGAACGAAAAACCATCCCCGGGAACCCCGACTAAACGCATCCCCTGTGCAGAACGCACCGACTATAACGACCCCCCCTTGTGCAAACGCACCGACTATAACGACTCCCCTGTGCAGAACGCACGACTATAACGACATCCCCTGTGCAGAACGCACCGACTATAAACGAAAATCCTGTGCAGAACGCACCGACAAATAACACACCCCCTGTGCAGAACGCACCGACATATAACGACATCCCTGTGCAGAACGCACCGACAATAACGACAATCCCCTGTGCAGAACCCCCACCGACAATAACGAATCCCCCTGTGCAGAACCCCACCGACAAAAACACACTCCCCTGTGCAGAATGCACCGACAATAACGACATCCCTGTGCAAAATTTGCACCGGACAAATAATGATATCACTGTGCAGAATGCACCGACAATAATGATATCCCTGTGCAGAATGCACGACATAATGATATCACCTGTGCAGAATGCACCGACAATAAAGATATCACCCTGTGGAGAATGCACTGACAAAAAAATGATATCACCTGTGGAGAATGCCTGACAATAATGATATCACCTGTGCAGAAAATGCATGACAATAATGAAAATCACCTGTGCAGAATGCACTGACAATAATGAATCACTTGTGCAGAATTGCATTTGCTATAATGATTTTCTCCTGTGCAAAATTGCACTGACAGTAATGATATCTCCTGTGCAGAAGGGCACCAATAATGATATCACCTGTGCAGAATGCACTGACAATAATGAACATCACCTGTGCAGAATGTAACTGACAATAATGATATCCCCTGTGCGATGCACTGACCACAATGATATCACCTGTGCAGAATGCAATGACAATAATGATATCACCTGTGCAAAATGCACTAGCAATAATGATATCACCTGTGCAGAATACACTGACAATAATTATATGTCCTGTGCAGAATGCACTGACAATAATGATATCACCTGGCAGAATCCCACTGACTAAAATGTTTATAAACCTGTGCAGAATGTACTGACTATAATGATATCTCCTGTGCAGAATGACACCACCTGTGCAGCACTGAAGAGATCCTGATTGACCTGTTGGCAAAGGCATCCTCCAGCTGTTGGGAAACTACAACTCCCATCATGCATTTATATAATCTGTAACAATGGGAATGACGGGAGTTGTAGTTTCCCAACAGCTGGAGGGCCGCAGTTTGAGGATGCCTGTTTGGCGGATCTGGAGAACTGGAAGTGAGAAACTCTGCGGTAGAGAATGCCATAGACCTGAGCGGACAGCCTGACATGCGCACTGTGTGTTACAGCACAGACCTCACACAGCTCCGCTCTCATCCATCAAGCTCCGAGCAGAGGAAGTCACGTGGGGAGAGCGAGCCACGTGACTCCTCCTCCAGGCTGGGGCGTCACGTGATGTGAGCAGGGTAGGTTCCGCGCAGTGTATAGTGTACCGGGGATTCTGGGAGACGTCGCGCTCCTGTCTGTGAGCGTCCATACAGCTGCGTGTGATAGAAAGCACGTTACCCCCTCAGTGTCCTGTTATGGCGGATGTATATAGAGGGGTGCGGCCATCTCAGGAGTAGCAGATATTAAAGGCGGTTTCCCGGCTCCACCCCTTGTCTGTATACTCTGAGTACTGCTGGACCTGGGGAGAGGGCACCGGCTGCTCCAGTGACCCCACATATCCTTATATGGAGCTCAGAGAAGTTCTGACACCAGCTGAGAAGTATCACCAGGGTCTTCTGCAGCCTCTAACCCTGTGTTCCCCATTAGTTCCTATAGCCCATGGGAGGAGGGGTGTTCCACAGAGCGTCTCCCGCCCCAGTGACCCTACCTGTCTGCACTGCATGGAAGGGGTCATTGGGATCTCCGAGACTCTCACACCAGCTGTCACTCCTAGGTATTTGGGGACTGCAGCCCTTATTCCCCATTAGTTCATATAGAGCTGAGGAGGTGTTCTATAGGAGCGCCTCCTGCCCCAGTGACCCTGTGTCTGTGCACTACATGGAAAACCTCATTGGTGCAGCCAGTGGGATCTCAGAGAAGTGCTGACGTCAGTGACAGGTTGTAAAGGGGGGACCTGCAGCCTCTATCCCTCGTCCATATTCCTTATAGGTACATATGGGGGTGTTATATAAGAGCAGCTTCTGCTCAGTGACCCCGCGTAAGGCCTGCATTATATGGAAAGCCTCAGTAGTACGGCCAATGGGAGAGACTATCTGATGCCAGCTGTCACTGACAAGTATTTAAAGGGGGATATGCAGCCTCTAACCCTCGTCCATATTCCCTAGAAGTACATACGGACCTGGGGAGCAGGGGATGCTGTATAAGAGTGGCTCCAACTCTACTGACTCCATGTGTCCATGCATCATTGAGAAGGCTTTGCTTCGTTAGTACAGCTGCCATATAACACTGCACGTACTGTGTGATCTCCAGGGGTTAGACCGGTCATCTGCTTACTGCTGGGTAATAGGACATTTTCCCATCTTCTGTGAAGCCATCTACATGATCAGCTGGGAAACCGGTCAGCAATCAGCTGGCATCGGTGATGAGATAACACAGAAGAAACAATCGGGCTAAA
Organism: Phyllomedusa bahiana; assembly: GCA_025379985.1. Taxonomy (NCBI): domain Eukaryota; kingdom Metazoa; phylum Chordata; class Amphibia; order Anura; family Hylidae; genus Phyllomedusa; species Phyllomedusa bahiana. The sequence continues at coordinate 69,745 of JAODAL010015107.1, read as the reverse complement.
TGGGGAACGTTATTTAAAGCAGCACAGTACATCATCCCAAGAAAAGCACAGTAACAATAGTCTACAGTGCACAACACATTGGGAGGCACCTGAAATTTAAAGGGGTTTTACCACAAATGTATTTCATACCTGGTTTGTCCTGCTTCAGCTCTAAGTGTCCAAAACGGGGTGTATATGATTTGTTTGAACTGCGTTTATCATGTGATCCAGAGGCTCAACATCACCATGCCTTCTCTCACAATGTACTCACTCTAGTCAAACAAAGGTCTGTTTAGGAATTTTTTTTTTCATATCACTTTCAATATTTTTTTAATAATTCTTAAGTCTTGCAGTTTTCGCTTTGGCCACTAGGCCTTGTTTGCACAGCTTTAACAGCAGTCAGAGAGATGCTTTACGGTAGCTTCATGCACATAGGAGCCTTAAGACTCAGTCCCATTGACTTCTATAGGAGAGTTTTCTAGTCATGCTCTGTGACCTGGGAAGAAATCAGCGTGCAGGGAGGTGAAAGGGTGAACTGTGACCATCTCTTGTAACTGGTGGATCGTGTGTTATCTATTCACACTGGTGTCTCCTTTCAATTCAACCCTCTTTGTGCTGATAAGGAGCAGACTGCTGAGAATCTTTCTGTACAGAACAGGAAGTGTCAGACAATTATTAGGCTTAGTGGCCGAAGTGAAAACTGCAGGACTTAAGAATTATTAAAAAATATTGAAAGTGATATGGAAAAAAAAAAATAATATATAACTAAAAATTCTTTAAAAATGTCAGTTAAACAATAAGTCATTTTTGATGACGCATTCCCTTTAACCTGAAAGGCTAACTGCCCAGGCGATTAAAGGAGTTGTCTCATTACGAGCTTTCAGCCTGTCAGTGTCCCTGGTAAGTTGAATGAGGGGCGTGCTAGCTTGTCTGTCTCTTCTGCTCCCTCTCCCCCCTCCCATCAGCACACAGGCAGCTAAGTAACTTCTATTACAGGGGGGGGGTGGGGGGGGGAGGGGGTTTGCTCTCAGAGTTTCACCCTGTGTGTGCCTGTCTAGGTCTGTTGCAGGAGAGGCTGATCTAGGAGTGTGAAGTGGTGTGCTAATAGAGCAAGGGGATGCATGTGTTCCTATATCCCCTGCTTAGCTTACAAGTCTCCACATCTCCAGCAACAACAAGGGCAGTGTTACTATTTCTCAGGATGTGTCACTAATACAGAGAACATAAAGTATTCAATTGCCCCCTGATCTGTTTTTAGTATTAGTATAGTCACAGTTCCAAAGACATATCATGATTATAGTACAGACAGGGTTTACTGCTGTCACATCCATCTGTGTAGAGAGCAAGGGGGGAAGCAGGGACACACAGGGTTAATCCAGGCAGCTCGGACACAGATGCCAAGTCCTCCCTCCCCCCCTCCCTCCTCCCTCCCTCCCTCCCTCCCTTTCCCCCCTCCACTCCAGAAGCATTCTGTGCGGGAGGGGCTACTCTGCTCCGACCTGTCTTCAAAGGTGATGAGTCCCTTCAGACCTGACAGCCAGTAAGATAAGGATCAACAGGTCGTACTATAGAATTTGAGAAGCTGATGTAGTAATACTAACAGGGCTAGCTCAAAATCAGTAGGAAAATTTTGTAATGAAAAAATTTTGCAAAGCTGCTTGTTTTTAAAAAAAGATCTTTTAATTAAAACCCAATTTTGGGGCGAACAAACCCTTTAAAGGCTTGTGTTGGCAAAGATCTTTTTTGCGGCATTGTCCATTGTGGGACTCCACCCAAGCAGATGCATTTCAACGGTGTTGTGGCTGGTGGGAAAACCCCATTTAAAAAAACCCTATGCAGAAAACCGAGCATTTAGCCCCTTTAAGGTGTTTGAATTGTGTTGGGGAATTGCACTTTCTATCTCACTCGCTTGCAGATGGATGAGATTTAGCTTGTAGGAGATAGCGGGTGCATGAGAAATCAGACTCCCCACAACTACTGACACCTGCATTGTAGCACTGTAGAGGGGTAAGGGCCCATTTTCACACGGCTATTCGGGGATATCTCCCCCCGATTTTGCCCGTACGCATGAAATACAGGGCGAGATAGTCCCAGCTTTTCGATAATCCAAGTTCTCATAGAGAACTATGGGAAATGTCTCGCCCCCTTTGCCAATAACCCGGCGGGGGATAAGTCAATAATTCACGGCGTAATGAATGTCTATGGCGCTGGCGGGCTGCGGGCCCCCCCCGCCCCCGCCCCCCGAGCCACGGCGAAATTTGCAGGCGAAATAATCCCGCTTTTTAAGCGCAATACGCGCGAAATATGACGCAATACGTAGAAAATAGCCGTGTGGATGCTAAGCTAGGTCTACCAGCAGAGGTTTTTCGGCAGATTCAGTATTTTGAATCTGCTAAAAATCAAACCGTGCTGCATAGACAGCAATAAAAAAAAAATCGGATTTTACACTGTCGGTTTTAAAATTCAATGTACGGGACTGACGGCAAATCCGCACCGAAGAACGTGGTCAAGCAAATGGCAAAATGCCGCCAGATTTCAGATGACATTTGGGGCCACATGTTTGAAAACTTTTTTGTCTAAAACTAATTTTTTGGCCCATAGATTACTATGGACAAAAAAGTGAGTTTTAGACCTAAACAGTTTCTATACATGTGGCCCTTGCCTAAAGGTTTCTTTTTACATGGTCACTTTATATAAATTCAGTCCACTGCCTCAAGTAGGTGGCAGTATAAGCAGAGTACAGGAAGAAACATCTGCTGGGGTTGGTTCATGCGGCTGTTTTGATGCTGTTTCTGAAGCGGATTCAGAACCGGGTTCAAACAGACTGCAATCTGCCTCCCATTGCTTGCAGTGGCACATGATGCTGGTTTTCTCCAGTGTTGATAAAACAGAAAAAGAACTGACGCGTTAATTCTTGAGGTGCAATAAAAAGCGGTTCCTCACATGAAAACGGGGACTGAAATCTGCCTCTAAATTCAGCATCAGATCCACATTGAAATAGTAAATCTGTATCCAAAAACACGGCTGAGTCTTTCCCACGCTTTTTTCAATGCAAAAAAAAACGCTGTGTAAACCCCTACCCTTAACTTAGAGGAAATTGCAGAGGTCTTTGAAGCCAATGTGCCTCAGCAGTGTTGTGTTTTTTTGCTTCCTCTAATAGATTTTTTTGGGATTTGTAGATGAGCAAAGTGTGCGCTGTGTTTGGTGGGTCCAAAGGGATTGGAAAAGCTGTTGCCAAGTTGTTAGTTCACAGAGATTATAAAGTTGCGGTTATATCAAGGAGTTTGGATGCAGCCAAAGCCACCACTGAAGAGATTGGAGGTTAGTATGGATAAATCTGTCCCTTTAACTTAGGCCATGTCTACACAGCACAGGTTTACAGTTGGATTTTGAAGTGGATTCAGTCTTTAGAATCTGCAAAAACCCGACTGTAACCCAGTGCCCATAGACCGCAATAGAAAATCTGTGCTGTAGTCTACACAACATGGATTTTCTACTGTTGATTTATCAACTGCACTGTCGGATTCCTGTACAGTCAATGTACTGGGTCGGCAGGAAATCTGAAAACCACAGTTTTTAGTGCAAATCCAAAAACCACGGTATGGCGATGTTAAAATGCAGTCAGATTTTGGAAGGCTTTTTAAAATTTGCTGTATAGACATAGCCAAAGGGCTGGATGATATCACCTAAAACAATATCTCGATTCTTCCTTCTAATGGACGTTGCTTGAAGTGGTTGTGTGGTTAATTTTGTTTACCATTTAAGTATCTAATTGCAAAAAAAAAAAAAAAAATATTGCTACAAATTAATTTAAATTTTTTATATTATGTGCTTTAATGGTTTATGCTTAGAGCACAAATATGCGGCGAAATGCGCGCTGAAATTACCCCGTGTGAACATACCCTAAGTCATGATGATCTGTTCGGAATGTCACCCCGAGAACTATCTGCTGGGAATGCACACTAGTCAATAGACTGTCGCTTCTATAGTGCAGCCGCCCTGTTTGACTTTTTTTTGTGGAAGGGCAGTGGGCGACTGCTCTATACAAGCACTGGCCTGCTGCATTACTAGGGCGCATGCCCAATACTTATTTATCTGCTGGGGATGTGCAAGAGTCAGCAGGCTGGATATCGTATTTAAACTGTAGTCGCCCTCCCCGAACGAAACGTCACACTCTACAAAGCGTTTGGGGAGCGGTGGACGACTTTACTATAGAAGTGCCCCACTCCTGACTAGCATTCATGCCCAGCAGATAATTATGTACTGGGCATGCGTGCATATCAGAAGGCTGGCGTTTCAATAGTGCATGTAGGAGTAAAGGGTAAGGTTCCAACCAGATCGTCATCACTTCAACATAAAGCCATAAACATAAAACCTTAATTAATTTTAAGCTGCATAATATAAAAGACTTATAAATTAAAATCAAGTGTAGTAGTAGTGTTGTTTGTGCTTTTTTTTTAATCAATTAGTTTTTTTAATTAAAGTATATAATAATCAGATACAGAAAGTTCACGCAATTACATGCACAGTTTGATATACAACCATAGGTCACATAATATATTGAATCACATTTTGTTTCTTGGGGTTTTCCTATCACAGTAGATTGTATGTAGCTCCCCCTACTCTCCTAGTTTAACAAAATATTAAACCTAATAGCCCACCCAGTCGTAGATATGCTAGACTGCCACTGCCTAGGTGCCTGCCCTGTTTCACCCGATATATAACGAACCTAGTGCACATTATGGCTTTTTTTATGCAAAATTCAGAGTTTCGGCTGCCGATGCTGATGTTTGTGATGAAATTACTACGGATATATTATTACTTGTTGCTGTTTTGTTCAACAATAAAATGTGAAATTCTCTGTTCATGGAAAAAATAAGGCATCCCTAATAAAAATAAGTTTCTAGCCTTGTTTCAGGATGCAAAAATTCTTAATTATTGGGAACTGTCTTATTTTCTGGGGGGACGGAAGAAACCGGAGGGTAGTACTTGTACCTCACTATCTTTAATCAACTCCAAAAAGACGTATTGATTCAATGTGAAAATTATTGTCCCCATTGATCCAAATTAGGCTTAGGTTTCCCAGCCCTCTCATCATTGGCATATAAACGTAAAGCATTTGAGGTGTAGAACTGATATACAGCCCTCTTCTCCTTCTGCAACCCAGCCGCCAAGTTACAATCAATCATACACTCAACCATGCATTTTCATGATTTATTTCCAAGTAGCAATTCTATCCTTACTATAGATTCTTATGGGAAAGCCTGGACAAGTTTATGCCAGGTTCCCTTTATTCCTTATATTTTAGTCACAAGTATTTCTCTTCAATATATTACACCTTCCAGTCGATATTAATGTGTTTTTTTTATTGATAGATTCTTGAGTTGTGGATTGTAGAAGGTGGTGCGTCCCAACGTCAGGCAACTATCATAATTAATAGGCGTGATTATAAATTGTAACGACGGCAATTCAGTTGCGTTATAAGATAATCTAATGGTCTAGTACTGGCAAATACACCCTGACCCACAGCGGGTTTCTTTCATGCAGACTATGATAATCCAATATCCTTTTTAAGTAATCATATAAAACGCCTTTCCAAACATATTTCAATTGAAGAGCACTCCCATACTATATGTAAGATAATGATCCTTAGGTCTTGAGCAAAAACGTTAGGGGACATGTGGACATCTGGTCTACGAGTCCGCTATTTTGATGTAGACAAAAGTTGGCTTGACATTTTATGTGCCTACATAGAAGAGGAAGTAACTGTGAAATAAGAATTGTGCTCTCTTTGAGAGCCAATTTAGGTGTCAAATGGACAGAATAATCAGACCAATTGAATCTATTGGATCTATGGGAGCCCAGTAGCACCATTTCTCCCCAATTCTTCCTTTTACTATTCATTTTATGGTCATGAAGGGAGGGGAATATACGGTGAGGGGAAAAAAGTTACTTTAGTCAAGCCACCAATTGTGCAAGTTCCTCCACTTAAAAAAGATGTGAGAGCCTGTAATTTGTTATCATAGGCTTAGACCTCAAATAATGAGGAACGAATGAGGAGGAAAAAATCCACATGGTCGGATTTGTGAACACAGAATATAATTTGCAAAGTATGGCGTGGAATAATAAGGTATAATGGTCAATAACAAATGCTTCATATCAATAACTTTGTATTAGATCCTTTGTTGGCCCAATGACACGAGGTTCATTTGTTTTCTGTAAGTCTACACAATGGTAGGCTTTAAAAAAGCATAGAAAGTCCTAGGAAAAATATAAAATCAAAAAAAACAATTAAAAATGATTGTGCATAAATTAAACACAAAAAAAAATCGTTCACAACCATATATTACACCCTCTATCTCACAATCAATGCTACATGTTTAGGCGTGATGAAATTTTCATTGGTATTGTTTATATATATACAAAATACAAGGAATCACTTTATTTTATGTTCTCGCTGCAAATTTTTTAAAAAAACAATATTCTGGCAGTAATTTATTTGCTAAATGAAACTATACCTCCCCAAAAAATACAACTCTTCTGCATTAAACCCCTCCTCCAGACAATAGGTCAGTATGCATATGCCCTAGCGGGTAGTGAACCTTACCGCAAAACACTGGGGGGAACGTTATTGCATACGTCACCCCTGAGCAGATCGCGCGGGCTTCGCATGGCCAGCGAGCCTCCGAGCGCGAGCCCTGGGGGGATTCGGGGGGGGGCCCCTAAATCAAAAAAACACTGGGACCAGCGGTAAATGACTGTGGCTTCATGACCCATCACCCACCGGCTGCGAGAAGTGACGCCCCGGCCTCTGCGGGTCGATTAACGCTTCATTACAGCAGCCCCGTCATGGCTGCGAATAATGACCAGGCGCAGGCAGGGAGAGTGAGCTCCTCCTGCCACTGGCTCCAGTAGGCGGACTACGACAAATATCTACTGTCTGATAGTCCCGGGAAGTGCACGGTCACTTCACGTGGTTCATCAATATCTTGTGACCACCGGTAACCAAGACGGACAATGCATAAGAAATTTCCGTCGGGCATGGTGGACACGGTTGTTGTCATGGTGACCAGTACACAGTACACCGCTTGTACTGTTGCACTGGCCTGCCTTCTAACAGCAATATTGATGATTGCTGTTAGCAAGGAAAAAAGTAAAAAAAAGTGAAAAAAAGTTAAAAATTAATTGTCAAGTGGAAAAAAAGTAAATACAAAACACAAATTTTTTTTACCCTTTACAAACGCCAATCGCCCTAATAAAAGATCAAAATTAATATAAAAGTACACAATATTTTGTTTAGACGCATACCTGTGCAGCTAAACGTCCCCCACCCTAATAAATCTGCTCATGTTAATTAAACGTGACGGTGAATGCCGGCTAAAAAACCAGCTCAGAATTGCGATTTTTTGTTCATCCATTGCAGCACATATAATGGAATAAAAAACGCGATCAAAAACTCATATAAAACAAAAGTTCTGTACACATTAAAAATTCAGTCAAGTTTATCCATGCAAAAAAAGGTCCTTTACCACAGTTATAAAAATAAAAAAATAGTTTTGGCTCTCAAAAGACAGCAATGATTAATATTTAACACTATAAAAACACTTTTTTTTTGTTTTTTTCTTAAAGGGCTTCAAATTCGAAAAAAACTATAACTATATAGGGTTATCGAATGTATATTGTAATCGACCCACGAGAGTAAAAGCTTACTCGGTCAATATGGGATATCTGCACGCACCGTGAGCGAACTGTTAAAACTAATAACATACATCAAAAATAACTTACTAGGGATTGCACGTATTTTCTTAACCCGGCCCTTCCAAAAAAACAGATTTAAATCTGATCAAAAAAGTCTTGTCCCCAAACAATTATCACCAATAGAAAGTCAACTTTAACTGCAAAAATCAAGCCCCTACACAGCTCCGTACCACAGAAAAATAAAAAAAGTTATGGCTCATCGGACTATGGCGATGCAAAAAACGTGTTTTCCTATTATTGAAATAATAAAAGTGTTTTTATTGTGTAAAAGATAGTTATAACATAATAAAACATTTACAAAATTGGGTTATCGCTGTCTGTAATCGTTTTATCGACCTGCTGAGTAAAATTCTAGACATTGTATGTTATACCTGATCAGGGTGGAATGACTCGGTTAAAAATAAAAAATTAAAAAAACACTACAAGGAAAATGCTGTTTTTTGTTCAAAATGCCTCACAAATACACTTAATAAAAATGTTCAAAGCAGGCGGCATTATGCCCCCCATAATTGGCTACTAATAAAAAACGTCTAAATAATCCCACAAAAAAACAAGACCTTAATCAGTTCTCTATATACAGAAAAAACTGATAAAAAAAACGTTATGGCTATCCAGAACAGGCACAAAACATAAAAACGCAATTTTTAATAGTCTATTTTCTATTTGTGGTCAACAAGTAATTAAAACATAAAAAAAAAACTATATTTAATTCTAATTACATTGCAATTGTTACCGAACCCATTAGGAAAGAATATCATCGTCATTTATATATAGCTCCGGCGAACGCTGTAAAATTGAACGCCCAAAAATACAATGGCAGGAATTGCCGTTTTCACCTCATCTTTTCATAGGCCCAATGCAAAAAAAAAACCCACCCCAAAAAACTTTGGAACACACCCTGCGCCAAAAATGTAACCAATACACCCCTAGATGAGATTATGAGGCGTGACTGAATACCAAAATGGGGTGTAACTTCTGGAAGGTTTCACCTGTATCTGGTAATTTGGTGGGCTTGGGTAATTTGCGTCCATGGCCCCACACAAAACTCTTACGTCTACAAATAGAACAAATAAGCAGCTGCTCCCTATGTACCCCACTGCTACTATGCGCCCCAAATCTGCAAGTTTAACCCACATGTAGGGTAATTGCAGAACTTGGAGAGAAATTGCGTAAAATAGGTTTTGGGTGCCTGTTTTACCTGGGATGCCTTCGTCTAAAATTAAACATTTTCAGCAATATTGCAGTTAAGATTATTGGGGAAACAAATATATTTTTTTATTTTCACAGCGGCCTTTCGCTATCTATACAATATGTCGTGACACACACTGTGACACACACCGGATTATGATAACTTACACCCATGGGATACTATTACTTAAGGGGAGTGTAGTTGCCAATTTGGGTTATTTTGTAGGGGAAGTTTATCTAAGTTTTAGACCATTAGCGGTCGTACCGCCCACAACCTGAAAGGAGCCCCTAATAAATCGTTATGAAAAATAGAGACACCCAAAGCTCCAGTAGGATGCTCACTCCTATTCTAGGCGGGCTTGGTGGGTTGAGACACAAAATAATGCACTAGGGACACATATGCGGACTATCTCTTGGATAAATGGCAGCTGTTATGAATAGCACCATTGATATTTATATGGTAATTCTGAATTCTTCTTTCATAACACAATGCTATCAGAGTGTAATGCCCCACTACACCTAATGGTGAAAGGACATTTCTAAGCACCAACTGTGTATGTTGGACTCTATCCCAGTCCAGCTGCACTGTGCGGTTTTTTTACTGTTTTGGGTAAGATAACAAGGCGGTCATTTGCAATTTTTTGGACCACTTTATATGATGCAAGCTTGTCACCGGTGTACCTGATAAACTTTGACCCCCCAATTATAACTTTCATTGACCTGCCCCCCAGCAGAAGCGCTGTTTCGTGTTGCCATATTTCAAGTGGCACATACGTACGCAAAACCTCACTAAGACACAATCAGTATATTCACACTCTCTAATTAACATTCAGTCCAGGTAAATGACGTAGGCCAAGTACCAAGAGAGCGGCGGGAGAACCTGGACAGGTTTAGAACATACGTGGACTCACGCAAACCGGTGTTCAATAGCCTCGGGGGTTCTATATTCAGATTTTGGCTGTGTCCCATTCTTCTATCATCCATTGCCCCTTGATCTGAACGGCTGAAAACACCGTGATGTAAAGTGTGAAATCTAAGTTTTTATCCCATAGTTATTTTACATAACTGATTGATGTGTATGTCATTATTATTGTTATCAATATTCTCGTCTTATGTCTAAGCTAATAAAACATCATTTTTTTTTTATATTAAAGTTATCTAGTAATATGTTAATTCTATGTTGTTGCAACGGATCCCATTTCCTTGAAGGGAGTGTATTTTTCTTTTGATAAAACTGACTGACCCGAGAAGCAAGTGAAAGCGTGGCCTGACCTCGTATGCATTTTTAGGTTTTTTTTCAGAATTTATGTTAGGAATCAGATTCCTTTCCAGGCATGATTCCTTGTTTGGATTATTGAAGGAAGGTAAAATGGTCACCGGCAGAGTTTAGTTTTTTTTGGGGGGGGGTGGAACTGTATTGTGGTCTCCGATTTATCGACTTGTGAATTCGCTACCATGACGTGAAAGGGCCGCCACACATGAGCCCCACCATACCACACCAGAGTGCCGACAACAAGTGGATATAAATTAACCCCCATCTACAGTGGCACCCCAGTCAGTGATGGTGAGCGTGTACGTGACCTAATTTGGAGGCTGACGCGCCTGTTCAGGGATGTTTTATCCTTTTTTATTGTTTCTTTTTGCCTCAATGCATTAGTGCTTGGTTTAAGCAATTATTCCCCTGCCAACTAAAAGAACTGGCTGTATATTTGTGAATGATTTACACCAGTCTTACCGAAGTACTAATGCAGTGATTACTTTACTTGTCATACACACAAATCTAGTTTCCCTTCCCCGTTTTTCCTTTTTCTTTCTTTTTATTTGGCAAAGGGTTTGCTAGTCGTGGAGATGCGCTGCCCATTTACTAGAAAGCACAAACAAAGGATAGTATCTCATCATCGCCTTCTGTGAGGAAGCAGAGATATAATCGGCGGGGCAAGACATAAGGTTCACAGATGATCCGTAGAGCTCGTACCTTTGCGAGTCAAGATACACTGAAGCAGTCTGGACACGGCGTACACGAGAAGAAAACTGACAACGCACAGGTCCAATTGAAGGAATTTGCATCCATGAAATATATCTTCCCTCTGAGGACCACCCGCCAGCCAAGAGGAAGTTCTCAGGGTCGGAATTGGAGACTCTGACTCCCCATTGGGCCATGGCTTTGCTAGCAATCTCTTGGGCTTAGTGACCCTAATGTGCGCCGCATTCATATATTTTATGATCAATTATCCTGCAATACCAAAAGGGCAGTACCGGCTGCGGAACGTCAGGCCAACCGTCGAACCAAGAGACCAAGAACGGCTGCGCGTCTAATGTATCGTCAGCACCACCTAGTCGGAGAGAGGAGTCATGCCCTTAACCAACTGGCGCCAAGCAAGCGAGAGACGGCGGGTCCGCCTGCGTCTAAGCTGAAAGGGACCTCAAGCTACAGCTGGCACCCAACTTTGAAAGGGGTGTAGGCTTTGCCACGGCCTCATGCCCTCCGTCTAGAACAATTTCTATGATGGAAAAGACACAATGGGGACCTAGATGTTTTTCCTTAGCAGGATCTTGAAAAAAAGACTTGAGACAATATCTCTGCCCCAAGAGTCACAACGTGGGCACGATATAATGACCCCAGGACTAAGGGGCAAAGACATTGGTGAAGGTTTTTATTCGGATACATCCTACCCAGAGCAAGACGGGGGGACTATGACGACTTAAAGTAGAGCTCTAGGTCTTGTAAATATCACATCACTCGGAGGTGGTTTCGCATGGAAATTTTGGGTCTGCAGAGAAAGTGTCCAAATGATAGCTACGCAGAATGTGCGACGAGCAACTTTAAGTGCCACCTTGAAAGCTATGGGTAGAAGCGACTCTACTGTGTCCAGCTTTGACTGACCTGTTGAATCTTCATGGTTCATGGAGCAGCCTTTCCATCTCTGTCCCATGCCGATGTTAGTCAGTTTGTCATGTGACTGGAAGCCCAAGACGTCCTGAGAGCGGCGGCAGGGGAATGGTCTGATCACTATGTTGCCCAACAGGATGCCGGAAGCCCGACATGTGCACCACCTGAGTCCAACATGGAGGAGAGGTTAAGGCCTGCTGGGATCCCTTCCTACCTCCCCACTCCGACCAGTCGGGCACCCTGCTGGTTCTTACCTCATGGGGCTCAAAAGCAATGGTCCCCACCTATCACAGTAACTGATCCGCGCAAAGGTTTTATAATGCAACAAGTGGGGTATCGTTAGTGCACTTGTCCAGACAAGCGGGAGGAGTACCCCCGATGCCCACAGCGCCCCCTGTCAACAGGCCCTTCCATCATATCTTCATAAATCCTGGGACTGCACGACAGGAGGAACAGGCATTACCATTCAAACCCTGTCACCCCGATCGGGACAGAAAAGTCGCCATCGGGCTTCAAAAAAGACAGGTTGAAGCAAGAGTGGATGTTGTGACGTCCCAGAGATGGTGGATGATAGAAAAATATTATTCCGGCGAAAAGACCATGACCCTGACTGGATTTGGCTGGTGTCCACTCTGCTATACCAACTGGCTCCTGTTTATCTGGACTGAGGGAGCGGATAACCAGAGCGAATGACCGAGAAGTGGGGTGTTAACTGCTTACTATACCCCTATTCCATTTTACTGGGCTTTGGATCTGGGGGGTGATGCGTGATGCAATCGGTGATTCTATGTACAGCTTCCCCTCCGAAGGCCACCCCCAGCAACACAGACTATATGATTCCCCACATCGGACTGTGCAATAGCTTATGGAAAAGTGCACCGGATGGGAAAGGAAATAAACTGACAGTGGGATTGTACTTCTGCAATGATTGCCACATTGAATGTGTACTGCTGCAATATGCCTGTCCTCTATATCACTCCTGTGACCCATATTCAGGTGCTTGCAGGCCTCAGCGTTGTAAACTTTCTTCCCTCACCTGTGTGGACTGACAAAGCACAAGAGTGATGTCGTTCTGCAGGGATTCAAATTGCAGGCTCCGACGGGTGGAAGAGTCTGCAAGCCCCACTCCAACCCCCCTATCTGCTGTCAGTCCAAGGCTCTCATCATGCTCCACTATCGATCACAGGGCAAAGGAGCTGCCCCCCAAATGCTTGACGTCTGATTAATAACGGAGCTTTCACAACATGAGAGCCAAAACAGAGTCTAATGACCTTTCGGGAATCCCTAGATAGCCAGCCATGATGATGTCGGCCAGAAACCCAGATGGGAGATAACCCCGGACTATACCTATGTCACCCCTCTCCTATCAAAGGCACCCCCCAGCACCTGGTGCGAGGAACACGTCAGTCTCCGTACTATGTTTTTTGATCGATACATTGCGCTGCCCTCTGAGGTATCACAGCCTATTATAGAGGCTCTGCTGAATGCTATCTCAGCCTGTTCGTGATAGGAATGTTTGTGCCGTGTACTAGGAACTAGGTTGGGCCAGACATTCCATTTAAATACAGCCTGTGTTGTATCCCAGCCCACAGAATACTCTCAGAACTGTTGTCGAATCTTGATAAATTATTCCAGCCTGTAATGTAATGCTGCGCCCAAGTGAGCATGTGTCTAAGCTTAGCACAGCATGGACCTTGGACTGTTGTGGACAAATAATGATGTAGCCCAAGCCTCGGAGGCGTATCTCAGGGACTGTAATGGGACAACATAATGATTTATCCAAACCCAAAGGGTGTATCTCCGACTGGTTTTATCTGACAATGAGCAATGCTGTACCAACCTAGAGGGACAACTGTCGCGCTCATGACTGTTGTAGAACAACTAATAATGATATCCTAAGGCCATGAGGGTGTATCCCATGGTATTGTGCAGGGGGAAATGGCCACCCTTAGAGTCTGGTTTCCTTGATATTACCATACTCAGCTCAGTGGATGTGCCTGCGGAGCAAAAATGATGCATGATCGGTTCTGCCTCACTCCATTTGCACAAGCTAGTAAGTGTATCCCCAAACCAGTATTGGTATGACTCACGCCTGCCAATCGTGCGGTAATGTATACACCAAACCCCATGGGAAGTAATGAGTTGACTCGTTCCAAAGCTGTCTAGGACTCCAAAGACACAACTGGTCGGATCGTATAATCTTTGCCAAGGTTATTCCCCGGGGTCTAGAGTTGGGGAACACGGCTTTTGACCACAGGGTCAATAGAAATGTCGATGTGTAACACACCACATGTAAAGTGTGATATGCTACATCACAGCCACCAGCGGAGAGTCCTCCATACACAACCCGATTATCTGTAGTTCAGATACAGGAGGGGCATTGAGTTGTAAAGAGGTAATGAACGTTGGTCTCTTCGCCAGGGAGAGTTGGAGGAATGATATGTGGGCTCAGGGATCCAGTTGGTGTTGGTGAGCCAGTCACCCACCGTCATCTCACAAAAGAGCAGGAAGAGGTTAATATATGTAGAACATTGAAAGTCTAAAATGTTATTCTGAATTCATCATTTAACCATAAGTGCAGAGTTGTTAGCCCCCCTCACCCCTTATCTGTGTGAATGGATATTTACTAGCAGGTGGTCTGCTAGAACTTTATCCACTCCCAGCCCTTTTGCCTGGTTAATTAATGAATTGTTTTAGATCAACCAGGGGGGTATTAAGACAATTTTATGGCCACCACTTTTTAGCATTGCAGCCTGTCCCGGGATAACTAGATAAAACTCTTTGACCAACCACCCACAATGTATAACTTTAATTGAACTGTCCCCACGCACCCAGCAGACCTTAAAGCGCCCAAGTTCGTGATTGCAACATCTCCAAAAGCTGGCACCAAATAGTACGCAAAAACCACATAAGACATCCTTAGTTTCACACCCACTCTCAAAATAACCTTCAGCCGAGTCTAATAAGAGTTAGGCAAGTATGAGAGACGGCAGGAGAACAGAACACTCGGACAGGTGTTTATTTAAGAACATGGTGGTACAACACTCAAACCAGGTGTTATAGACCTGGGGGTCAATATTCAAGATTGAGACTGCTGTCACATTCTTCTGTCATAAATGCCCCTTCTGGATATGGTAGGGCTAGAAAACTACGACATTGTAAGGTCGTGATTTCTTATATTGGGGTTTATAACCTGGTTTTGTATTAATTCTATTGTTGTGCTATGTCATTGTTATTGTTATTAAGGGCTATTATGTTCTTTGTAAGCAATCGGGAATAAATCGAGTTTTTTTATATGTAAGTGATCAGTTTTATACGCTTGAATTCTTGTTGTTGCACGGGTATCCATTTCCTTGAAATGATAGGTGTGTTTTTTTCTGTTTGTAACTGCCTGTTTCTCGAGGAGCAGTAGTTGCAGGGTGGCCTGACTATTGTAAGCATTGTTTCCGTAATGCTTTTTCTTTAGAAATATATAAGTTAGGGACAATAGGAATTAATTACGGCTGATTCCCTTGTTGGTTATTGAAAAAGAGTAGGTGAAGATGCGAGGAGGGTAAAGTAGATGGCAAGGTGTTAAGTATTTATAGGGGAAGGGGAGGTGGTGGGCGCAATATTAACGGGGGAGGAGGGGCCGGGCTGCGTCACTGTAGTGTGGTCACGAGTTGAAGCTTGATATCGCATTCTGACAGTGAAATAGGTAGAAGTGCGAGAGCCCACGGGATATAATTCTATCCCCATATTTCAGTCGGCCATGCCCCAGTCAGTGAATGTCGTCTCGAGGCCTAGCCGGGAGTCAGTGAGCCGTGATGGTACGTGACACGGGCAGAATATGGCGGACGATTCAATATGAAGTTGCGATTTACACTGATCACAATTTTCCGTATTCTTGTGAATCAAAGTATAAAAATTGGAGAAATATCGGCAAAAAAGAGATGAAATTGTTGATTTTTCACGTTCCACTTGCTTTAATTGTCACTAGTGAACTCACCGGAATGGTTTAAATTAAACTTCCTAAATACGCGGTTTTGTATACCCTTTAAGGGGTCGTCCCGTTTCTTATGTATGGGAGTCATGTTATGGGCGGTGGTATCTACTTTTATCAGCCCGTCATTCATCAGCTCTCGTCCTAGATCTGGATACCAACTGGTCCCCTAAAAAATGTAATATTGCAAATTTTGTTGAAAATGTTGAATATTACTCACTAAATTTCTAAGCTCCCTAAATGTCGTTAAAAAAAAAAACATATTTTAAAAAAATGATGCCAAACAATGACTGCAGACGATATAGGTAGATGTAGTTATAAAACTATTTGAGTGGGACATAAATGTGCTTACCATGCAGAAAATTTTTGTGAAGTTCTCAAAATTCGGGTATAAATTTTTCAAAATTTTTCACGATTGTTTGCATATTTTTCACATATAAACACAGCAGTTTTTTTGTGGGGCCATAAAATTTCTTCTCTATCTCTAAATTCCAAATGATGTCACTCGAGAAAAACTAGTCTCTGAATCACATGGAATTAGGTTAAAGCTGTCAATATACGTACTATTGTCACATAAGAGTGATCAGATGCCAGATTTTAAAAAATGGGGCTCTGCTCAGACACCGAGGCCATCAAAACTAGGCTTCTGGCCAGGGTAAGGGGTTCTGACTTTTTTAATCAAGCACATACAACTGGCATACACGTAAAAAGGTCTAGAATAAAAAGTTACAACCTGTTGTAACGCCCTAACCGGTCGGTCAAAAAAAACTAATAAATTATTTTATCTGCGTACATTAGAAGGATTTTTCAGTGGACCTGATAAATAAACTTTGAGTTTCCATTCTTGCCATATAGATTCTGTATGGACCGGGGATTATATGATATGAATATATATTGGCCCATTTATGTAAAAATGACATTTATGAAGCTACTGGTCCCCTGCCCATATAAAATCAAAATCCACATATCTCGCCTTTTCCTAAGTACTGTTTATCCATGGTCTTCTGAGCCTCTTCCTAGTCCTTCTTACTGCCGCGTGAACTGGCCCACCAGTGTATTCGGCGATTGACTGTAGTGATCATGTGTCTTTCCCTGGAACCATAGTTCACTTCAAAAACGTATGGTGTGAGGGCTAGGGAAACCAACCGACCTTGGGAGCCGACTAGCATTTTTGTCATATGAAGGGGAAACGCCACTTACTTTGTCACATGATTGCGGCAAATAACCGTGACTGAGTTTTAGATTGTTGCAAGCGCTGGCCTATTACATCATTGATCTATACAGGATTCTGATGGCAAACTGAAAAAATCCAGCGCGGTGTATGCTATTAATGTTGCATTTTTAAGCTGGATTTTTATTTACTTTGGCAGTTTTTTTCCCTCGTGAGTTGCTACCTCGTTGGTAAGGGGTTTTTTCATTGCATGTCTACTGCAGACCAGTCTGTACTGTTGGCAACCCCGACAAAGGTAGGGTTCAGCCATGTGCTATGGAATCCTACCTATAATATATCCGACGCGTTGGTAATTAGAGTGTTTGTAGACCTACCGTCGTTGGCCCCGAGTGGTGCTACATTCTGATCCGCATGCAGTCCGCAAGTCCCGTTGACGTCCCTTTCACGGCAATGGAGACAGGGAAAATAAACAGCAAGAATCGGGAGGGAAATACGCATGGAACCCAGGGTCGAGGATGCGGAAGGTTGGTGCTATGTATCTTTCTTAGCATTGTTTTCTTTATCTTGTATCTTAGTTTGTTCTTAATACTAACATTAACCCTTTCAAACTAAACTCAGGTGGCAGTCATTCTTCGCCTCTCGAGGTTACGTATTTTGTCGCAGCTCATTCAGCTGTTAAAAGCATGTCTCCCGTCATGTTATCTAGCGGTATGTCTAAAACGGCGTAATTTCACCCGCAGTATTTTGCGCTACTAATCACGGGCTGAGATGCGCGCGAATTACGAAGGTAATCCATAGATCACAATAGAGAACTATGGATACGCCTCCTAACCTCCACCGCACATCGAGTCAAATACAATCACATAAGACAGACCGTCAGTATTAGCGCGTGGCAGAGAATACGCGCCACGAAGAAGGAATGTATGTCGATGGGGCTGGAGGGTTGCCGGGCCCCCGGATCTTTGTCGCAGTGATATTACGCGCGGTTATTATCCTAGCGCCGTGACATCTCATAAAAAAACCACGATGTACTGCGTGAATGTACTGTAAACGCTCCTCAGTACCTCGTCCACATGTGATCTTCACACTGCAACTGGCAGCTGGTAGTTGTGTAACTTTATTTGGCACAATCACCTTTTGTTATGGCTAAGCATTGCTCTCTTGACTACATGATGCTTATGTTGGGTTTATGATTTTGGCAGGAGATTAAAACCCCGAAGCCCAGTTGTCGAGGGGCCACAATTCGAGTGCTCGAATGGTGGCTAGCCATAAGTGGCATCAATAATGGTGCATGAACTGTTTATAAGGGCCCATGGAATAAATATAATAATTGACAAACTGCATCTTACCAGGGTCAGGTTAGCCAAGAATGCTTTCGCGACCCTTTTTTGTTGATAAGACTTCAGAATGATTTGCAGAAATCATCAAAGATTTGAACCGTGGTTGGCCCCCTAGCCATGTCCGTCAGTGCCTGCGAAGAATTGCTTTTCTATTCAGTTCACATCCGTACATAACATCAGTCCCCCACACAGCCGTATCTCGTGGCCTACACCTAACCTCCGTTATGGCATGGTCATATTGACAGTTTTTGTCAGGACTTGTTTGTGCACAACTCCTCATTGCACATATGCAACAGTATCATGAAAATAGTAGCAAAGGTGGTCAACCTTTAGAAATGGCAACTTCGCTTGTGTCTCTCATTGGTTGACAAATGGCTCTCAGTATGTGTGTTTTTGGTGCTGTGGAGTAGGGTGCCAGACAGTGTAATAGGGGAACAGTACAGAAGATTGGACGGGGCTCGTGTGTTTGGTTTGGGAACGATAACTTGCCCTGTGCCATCAGTGGGCTACTTCATTTGCCTTTGCACTTGCCATCCTTTACTCGTAATTGTTGTAATGTTGAT
This sequence comes from Phyllomedusa bahiana, assembly GCA_025379985.1. Classification (NCBI taxonomy): domain Eukaryota; kingdom Metazoa; phylum Chordata; class Amphibia; order Anura; family Hylidae; genus Phyllomedusa; species Phyllomedusa bahiana. Next base: position 50,874 of record JAODAL010015107.1, on the reverse strand, counting down.
TATATTGATGTGTTATCATTCTAACAAATAAATCCGTGTGTTAACTACCACAGTTATTTAGTATTGATATGTGGTATAGGTGACTGTCATTTATCACACAGGTCACCTGGCTCTAAGCTGTGATGTTTCTAAAGAACAAGATAATGTTTCAAAATTAGTTTCAAGAGTTTCAGATGTAAACAAAATATTGGCAGCACACAGTAGGTTAACTACCTGGTCTAATGCATGCAGGTATTAAATTGGTAAGCATCTCCTCACATCACGGTACAAGTATATTGTATTTTTCTGAATCTCATCTATACCCAGAACGGATTTGATGTGTTTTTATCGTACCGACTAGGGTATGTTCAACGGAGCTGGTAATTGCGGGAGCCGCCTTCATTTCGACTTCGTAATTGTCGCCATGCATGTCTTGCTCCGAACTTACGCCACGCCATTTCCCATAGTAATTCTAGTTCTCATTGAGGAGATATGTACATGTATATTCCTGATGTTTTCCCTGGGTTGATATAATACGCAAGCTTGGACGGGAAAGAATTCAGGGCACCTAGTCATGTGTTGAGTAGAACGTCGCTGGAGTCGGTGCATATTCTATGTTAGGAGTCGAGTCGTCAATAAAAATGGGAATGACTCAGACTCCAAAGTATATTATCAAGTTGGTTCCAGTTTAGTTCCTATCTGTTAGTTTGCAAAGAGCACATGAGGAATTGGGTACCCCGGCGGGTTATCCGCCGGGACTGCTCACATCGTCTTTCTAGCTGCAACCACTTGAGCGATGTGTAAATTGTGATGACTGGATGGCAGCGCCAAGAGCAGGAATGATTCTAGGGATGAAAAAGATTCTGCGTCACACAATGACATATCGAGTTCGAGCAAAATTTTCTCACCTGCTTTCACAAAAGATGTAGAAGAGTTCAACCAGTTTCATCAATAACTGGACGTGTCGGCTGAGGACAATTCCTTCTTACTACCCTAACATTGTATAATAGAGGATGTTGCCCCGACACTCCTGTAGGTTGCTAAGATTCTGTTGCCGCCCATTCCCAAGTTAGTGTAGAGTGGCCGTTCTCTAGCCTGGAATAATCGAGGTTCAGATGTGAGGTCATGTAATGAAGGATTTTAAAAGCAATTTGGTTGGAGGCACAACGATTTGTACGTATTTCGTCAGAACACAAATATCCAAAATGTTTCCTGCCTAGTGTTTTACATATTTTTTAGGTGTTTTCTCTAAAGTCATACCTCCAAATAAAATATATTTCTTACACTAAACAAGCTAGAGATGCGCATTTACAATTTTGGAAGTGTGACGCTTTCAGGCTCCATATATTCACCATCCAAAAAAGCTTTGTGCAGTGTGGCTACTGGAATTTTTCTATACAGTATTCTGTACCTATTCTTAACACTATGTATTTGAATTGCAATAGTATTTAGCATATTGCTTAGTTAGGCTGAAGATTTTTACCTGTAAATGAGCATTGGTTATGTTTTGCTCCATAAAAATCAAAATGTTAATTTTGTTTCATTTTGTTAGTTTTTGGGATATCCAACCTTTGGCTTATAAGCTACGGTGCCTGTAGAATTTTTGGGTTCACTGTAACTGCTGAGATTGATGTGATGGTAATTTTTGTGTAGAGACCTTGGGTGACTAGAGTGAAGTTATATCTTCCATATTGCTTGGTTGAAACGACGGGGTCGGGGTGCTTTTGTACTGAGGAAGGAGGCGGACTTTTTTATACAATATTGGAGAATGATTTTGTGACTTAATTTATGTGTGGGTAACGGGTGAAGAAGCGGATGGGGAAGGGGGACGTAAGTTTGTGAGGGTTTTGGGGGTCGGCATGTTCGGTGTGTAAACTGACAAGGTGGGGTAGATGGGGTGTATGGGTTTGTTTGACTAAATGGTAAATCAATATGCGACCACAGTGTGATCGATCGACGCGGAGTTGGGAAGTAGGAGGTTTTGGGAAATTGACGGGAGTCGAGTCGGGGCCTTTGGCTTGCCAAATCCACAGCCCTGATTTGAATTCACTTGGTAAGTGTTCCAGTGTTTACTAGCTGGGGAAGGAAACGTGGACGGTCTGCCTAGTGGGTGCTTGTGTGGTAAGGATATTTGTTTATTTCTGTGGATTTGGTTCATGTCTTCCCACACCGTTGGACGGTGAGTCCGAACACTTAGGGTCTTACTAATTATGTTAACAAACCAAAGTCCTTATGTTAAAAGTATGTAGAAACTTTGCATTCTACCAAACCTTAATATGAACAACTTCCTGACTAGATGTTTACCACCTGGTTCCTGGACTCGACAGAGGCTTTTTTTTCTCTTTGTTATAGCAATTTGCAGTTTGTTCACTATTTTGTGTATGGTCATTATGAGTGAAAAGTTCTTGCAGGGCAAGGTAGGAGGGGGCTGTTTGGGCCAGAGTATCTGTGTGATGTTGGTAGAAATGGATTTGGTAGGGGTTGGGAAGTTAAAGATGGGTGTCGCGATGTTTAGGTTTTTTGGGTGGGGTAAGGGACGGTGGGAATTACACGTATAATGTGTAACATACCGGGTGGAAGCCAGCCCTGAGCAGATATGAAAAGTGACACATGTCTTCTCTTCCCTGCGCTCTAATTGCCAGGGGGAGGACAACGCGAAACTCGTGTGGGGCTATGACAAAGAGAGTTTGTAGAAGTACTTGATGGCATGCAACACAATATATTCTTTAAACTCAAGCTTGTGATTCGCCGTGGTAGCTTGACTTCGGGTATCAATGTAATAGCTATACGGTCGGGAGGAGTGTCATTGGAAGGATTTGGGGGGAGGGGAAGCGGGGGGGAATGACCCACTGTGTTCTGTAATTCTCTTTTCATTTTTCACTAATGTGGGTTTTTTTTGTTTGTTTTGTTTTTAAATATCAGGAAAACTGAAGATTTTTTTTGTTAAAGTAAAAAAGAAACAACAAAATATTTTTACGGTCATGGTGGGTGGGGCTTGGTTTGAGGTTTGTGCTGTCGCATTGTGTGTTTTTTGTCTTTGTTCTTTTTGTAATTTGTCCCTTTCTAAGGTCAGATAATTAACTGTGGGGGTATTTTTTCATAACTTGTACATATCTTTTAGGGCAGGCATCCTCAAACTGCGCCCCTTTAGCTATTGGGAGACTACAACTCCCATCATGCATTTATATATAGTCTTATAACAGTGGGATTAGATGGGAGTTGTATGTTTCCCAATCAGATGGCAACAACCAGGGCCACAGTTTGAGCGGAACGCGATGCCTGTTTAGGGTATGTCTATAATTAGTAATGGTGGTAAGGCAGACATTTTTCCCTCATCGAAAACGACAGAAAAGGTCAGTCTGGAGGCTGGCACAGAGTGCATTCTAGAAGTAGCCAGTCGCCTGGACAGCTGGGCACTGTGAAGCAGCAGGGATATAGCAGTGCGCACAGTACACGCCGCTGTATGCCTGCAGTAACAGATAATGTTATCAGTAAAAAAGACATAGGATATGTCAATTACTTTTGAATTTTTGAACATGTACGCTATTCTGCAATACGAGATTAAATTTCTGCAATCATTTCACTGCTATTATAAAGATTGACTTAATCACTGCTATAGAACCACCCTATATCCTAAACCAAGAAAGTTACGGAGGTAGGATTGAAATCTGAAGCTGCCTGTGGAATCAGTACATCTTTTTGGTGCAAGCAAAACTCCTGTTTATTGGTTCGAGAACCTGATTGTGGTGGTGCTACCACGCGGGTTATTAAGCTTTACCCAGTGACTAGAAGTCATGCATGTCCCCCCAAGTTCCACAGCAACCGTCTTCCAAGGTATTTTGTCTTTTTTATTTCTGAACTATTTCAACCGCCTCGCAGCCAACCGGTGGCTGCATTTTAAGAGAGTATGCAATTTCGACTCCCGCGGTCTTGCATAGGCTATCCATACAAATATTCACTGGGCTATAGCTGTAAAACTTCTTATTCCTATAAGGAATTGAAACAAGGCTACATGGAATAGTTCAGAAAGATGTCGCCGATTTTTTTTTTTAACATACAGTTTTTATCTTAATGTTCACAAATAGTTTGGTGGGAACCCATGATAAATTTAGTCGTTTTCCCTCGAAAAAACCATACTTTCTTATTTATCAATGGTGTTGCAACATGACCTACAGAAATATAGTCCAGACATCGCGGACCCCTAGAGTTAGAATTATGGGATTTTTATCTGAAAAAATAATTTTCTACTTCAAACTTTGCTTTCGTCAAAGAATGCTCCCTTTGCAGAAATGACAGCATTGCAGACCTTTGGCATTCTAGCTGTATATTTGCTGAGGCAATCTGGAGAACTTTCACCCCATGCTTCACATCACTTCCACCAGGCTTGACAGACGGCGTCAGGCACTCTTCCAGCATCTTTTCAGCATCTTTTCAGTTGTTCCGCGTCTCACAAATGTTCTTCTGTGTGATCCAAACACCTCAAGCTTCGATTCGTCTGTCCAAAACACTTTTTTTCCCAAACTTCTCTGTCCAAGTTCTGTGTTCTTTAGCTCATATTAATCTTTTCTTTTATTAGCCCGTCTCAGATATGGGGTTTTTCTTTGCCACTCTCCCCTGAAGGCCAGCATCCCGGAGTCACCTCTTCACTGTAGACGTTGACACTGGTGTTTTGCGGGTACTTTTTAATGAAGTCCCAAAGTTGAGACCTGTGAGGCGTCGATTTCTCAAACTAGAGACTCGAATGTACTTGTCTTGTTGCTCAGTTTGTGCGGGGGCCTCCCACTTCTCTTTCTACTCTGGTTAGACCCTGTTTGTGCTCGCCTCTGAGGGAGTAGTACACACAGTTGTAGGAAATCTTCAGTTTCTTGGCAATTTCTCGCATGGAATAGCCTTCATCTCTCAGCACAAGAATAGTCTGTCGAGTTTCACATGAAGGTTCTCTTTTTCTGGCCATTTTGCGGGTTAAATCGAACCAACAAATTTTAATTTGCTCCAGATTTAACTAGCTCAAAGGAATGTCAGTTTTATGCTTCTCTAATCAGCAAAACTGTTTTCAGCTGTGCTAACATACTTGCACAAGGGTTTTCAAGGGTGTTAAAATATCCAATAGCTTTCGTACACAGTTCGCAAACACAATGTGCCATTAGAACACTGGAGTGATGGTTGTTGGAAATGGGCCTCTATACATCTATGTAGGTATTGCATTAACAACCAGACGTTTGCAGCTAGAATAGTCATTTAGCAAAATTAACAATGTATAGAGGGGTAATTACTGATTCATTTAATGTTAGCTTCATTGAAAAAAAACTGTGCTTTTCTTTTAAAAAGAAGGAAATTTCTAAGTTACCCCATTGAACGGTAGTGTACATTTCATACAGAGCAGAACATGAGTCCGCTTAGACACACAGGTCTACCTTGTAAGTGATAATAATGGTGCCATTACCTGAAAATAATAATGGCAGAATGTCAATGTACTCCAAGTCAGGCCTGTACTGACCCCTGACAGAAGAAGGCTTCTGCTGCTGGTACAGGTGCATTGCCTGTCTTCCTTCGTTAGCGGTTGTACTGTGAACATTTTTGTGAACAAAAAAGTTGTTTTTTTTAAGATATGAAAAAATATAATATGAGCAACTCTCAGTAGACCTCCAACCTGCAGGCAGATGGTTTCTAGTCTGTTGTGTCCATTATCTGAATTATGTATCATACCTTAACTACACAGATATTATACTGTTCATGTATTGCAGACGGACACCTTGTCATGGCAGATTTTACATGATTTTTTTTCTTAAATTCTTAACTCCTGTTCCATGTGCAAGAACAGAGCGCAGCTCCCATTCTTGTTAACCAAGCACACCAATGCATTGCAGGAAGTAGGTGGCCCCATTCTATGACATCTTCATGGTGTAATAGGGCCATAACCTGACAGAACAGTTCCTTTAAACCCTTAAGCCCCAGACCAGAAAAATAGCCTTAATGACTAGCACATTTTTTTAGGTTATCTCTCCCTGCGTTTCATCAGTCGTAACTTTTTTAAATGGCACAGTTGTATGAGGCCTTGTTTTACGCGTTGTACTTTTTTGGGGCATAGTTTGAGTTTACATATAAATTACTGCAGAGTTTTTTTTCACTTTTTTGTTTTAACTTTTTTTACACCATTCACATTTCACACTAAATAAACTGTTATATTAATTTTACAGGTCATTACTGTCATGTGGCTACCTAGTATGTATAGGGTTTTTGTGTAATGTAGGCACAATTATTTTTTGTTTTGTTTTAGTGTATAATTTTTTTTTTTTTTTTTCTTTTTTTTTATAATCCCATTACACTTAGTAATTTATTAGCATATTCCTATATAATCCTATATGCTGATACATTAGAATTTGTGTCATACTGACACAGGCAGAAGTCAGGGCAGCAAACAGTGTGTTCTGACTGCAGGCTTGTTATACAGACAGCCCTGGGGTTACCCTAGGTCTCCAGGGCTGATGGTACAAACGTTCCACGGGCTCTATTGGGTCACTGGGAGTCCCAACCACCTGATGGAGCAGTGGAATGCCCTTTGATTATGCCAGTCCGTGACCGCAGGAATCAAAGAGTTAATTCTTCAGGGATCTAAGGTTTCCTCCCCTTCCCGGCGCTTACATGGACTGCTCTACGAACAGAGCTGTTAAGTACAGCACTGTTCCTAGCGCAGCTGGGGCACTGGGAGTTGCAAAACTCCTTTTTCTGCAGCGACATCTAAAGACCTCGCTGCAGAAAGAGGACCTGCACCGTCGCCGTCTATAGTTGGTGGGTGGTCATTAAGGGGTTTACTATCCTGTAAGACTCTGATAACTCCAGCACCATATAGACCCAGTGCTGGTTCTTTTATTTTTGAAAATCTAAGGTACAGTACTTGGGGCATGTTTTTGATGAAAACTGTGAGGGCCCATCTATCAACACCAGGGTGACCTGAGATGGGGACCTACACTAAACAATCTTATCTCAGTGCCTCTCCAGGCCTCCAGAATTACCAGAGCATGAGCGTCCCAGCTATACTCTGTTCTGATTTAAAAACAGCCAATTGTTTTGGAAGGGCTGACCATTTTTGGTGTATTTTTTCAGAATGTATGCATGGAGGGGGAAGTTGGCTGCCTCCATCTTGGTTGTGCAGACCACCCATCCATAGAGGCTGTTTTTAATCAGAACAGAGTATAGCTGGCACCTTCATGCCCTGTAAAGGCTCTTAGCGAGGTAAGATTTAGAGTAGGTCCCCATCTGAACTCGGGTCACCTTGCTAAATATATATATATTTATATATATTTTGTCAGATGGGGCGCAGAAGTGTTTAAAAACTAAGACCTCATAAATGTGGTGTAAAGCATGTACGTTATTTCTGCCTTGATAAATGGGCACTTACACCTGTAGTGTGTTTTAGATTTTTCTATTGATTTATCTGAATGGCTGAAACTGTTTTAGCCCCCAAAAAACCCATTCGGTGAAAATCAATAGAAAAAATTAAAAAACAAATACAGGTGTAAGTGCCCCTTTACAAGGGAGAAATAAAGTACATGCTTTAACCCATTTATGAGGTCTTTTTTTTAACCCCTTAAGGACCAGCAGTTTTTGGGCTTCCCGACACAGCCTATTTTTGAAATCTGGCATGTGTCACTTTATGTGAGAAAACTTTTTAATTTTTACCTATCCATGTGATTCAAGATTTTCTGTGGGCACATTGTGCTTTAAGTTAGTAAGAAAATTTTTTCCTACAAACCTTTTTTTTTTTGAAAAAATCAAAAAATTTTATAAAAATTTAAAAATCTGTGATTTTGAAAGTTCAAAAAATTTTTGCGGCAAGACAGTAAATTTTTCACCACAAAAAGTTTTAACTAGCATTTACCCTTTCCACTATAGGTTGGATCATTTTTTAAATGTCTTTTTTTTTATATCATTAGAGGGCTTAGAAATTTAGTAGTAATTTCTCACATTTTCAAGAAAATTAGCAATATACATTTTTTAGGGACCAGTCCAGTTCTGCGTGGCTTTGTGGGGGCCTGCATGTTAGTTTCCCCTAAATGATGCCTAAGAAACTAGACCCCTTAAAGTATTTACAACAGTTTTAGGAAGTTTTTTAAACCCCTTTAGGTATTTCACAGAAATTAAAGAAAAAGTGGAGGTGAATTTTCAATATTTATCCATTATTCACTGGAATACGCTAAATGTGACTAGGTAAATGCAGCGTAGTAATAATTCCCCCAGGTCTGCCGTTTTTTAGAAATATCCCATATGTGGCCCTAGTGCATTATTTGGCTCAACCATAAGCCCCAGACTAGGAGGAGCACCTACTGGACTCTGGGGTCTCATTTTCAATGCAATTTTATTTAGACGCCATTTCAGGTTTTGAGGAGGCCCTAAGGTGCTAAAACTTAATAAACACCCTTGAAAAGACCCCATATTATAAACTACACCCCTTAAGGTATATATACAGGTGTGTAGTGAGTACCGTGTTTCCCCGATAGTAAGACAGCGTCTTACATTCTTTTTACCCCCAAAAGTCCCAGTATGTCTTACTTTCGGGGTATGTCTTATATAGGGCAGGTATAGGCCAGCTGTAGACGGGTATAGGGTCGGCTGTAGGCAGGTATAGGGCCAGCTGTAGGCAGGTATATGGGCCAGCTGTAGACAGGTATAAGGGCCAGCTGTAGACAGGTATGGGGCCAGCTGTAGGCAGGTATAGGGCCAGCTGTAGGCGGGTATTAGGGCCAGCTGTAGGCAGGTTATAGAGCCAGCTGTAGGCAGGTATAGGGCCAGCTGTAGGCAGGTATAGGGCCAGCTGTGGGCAGAAAACACTTCCTGGCTCCCCGCTGCTCCGTCTCCGCGCCGCGCCGCCTCTCGCTGCTCCGGCTCCCGCGCGCTTTCCCGGCACAGGCTAGTGACGTCTTCAGGCCGCGCACGCAGCTTTGATGACACACGCTGCCTGTGCCGAGAGCTCCGGACAGCCGCTACGTCTTACTTTCGGGGTACGTCTTACATTAGGCGACCTCCCTAAGACACCGCTACGTCTTACTATGGGGGGTGTCTTACTATCGGGGAAACACAGTATATCGACCCCCACAGGTGATTCACAAATTTTTTTTTAGCATTAAGCTGTGAAAATTAAAAAACATTTTTTTCCAATAATCTGCAATTTTAGCTTAAAATGTTTCATATTTACAAGGAATCCTGGAAAAAGAACCCAAAACTTTGTTAAGCAATTTTTTCCCAAAGTTCGGCAATACCTTACGGGCGGGTGTAAACTGCTTTTTGGCCCGCAGGGCAGGGCGTACAAGAGAGGGAGCGCTATTTTGGCTTTTGGACGCAGATTTTGGTGGGTCCATGTCGCATTTGCAAAGCCCCTAAAGTACCAGAACAGGTGAAACCTTCCAGAAGGTCGCCCCATTTTAGATTCAAACCCCTCAGGATCTCATCTAGGGGTTGTATTGTGCATTTTGGGTGCACAGGTGTTCCATCGTTTTTTTTTTAGCCTTGGGCCATGAAAATGGGGAAAAATGCACTTCCACCATTTTTTTTTGGAATTCAATTTTACAGCGGTTCACCGGCACTGTAAATGATGTGATAACTTTACTATGGGGGTCGGTACAATTGCAATGGTATAAATTTTTTATAGTTTTTTTTGTTTTATTACTTTTACACAATAGAAATAGGTCTATAAAAAATTGCGTTTTTATGTTGTCCTATTCTGACAGTCATAACTTTTTGATTTTGCTGTGTGCAGAGGTGTGTAGGGCCTTGTTTTTTGCGGGTGAATTGATGCTTTTATTGGTACCATTATGGTGCAGACAACACTTTGTTCACTTTTTATTAAGGCTTTTGTGATGCGTTTTGAACAAAATACAGCAATCCTGGTAGTGTTTTTTATTTTTTTATTTTTTATAGCGGTCACTCTGCGTTAGATATGACATGCTAGCTTTACTCAGCAGGTCGATACGATTACAGCAATACCCAATTTGTATATTTTTTTTATTTTTTACTGCTTTTATACAATAAAAACACTTTTATTCAAACAGGAAAACACATTTTTGCATTGCCATAGTCTGAACGCCATAACTTTTTTTTTTTTTCGTGTATGGAGCTGCATACAGGCTTGTTTTTTTTCGGAATGAGTTGATGTTTTTTTTTGGTATCATTTTTGGGGGGACAAAAACTTTTTGATCAGTTTTAAATCGTTTTTTTTGGAAGGCAGAGGAAGAAAATACTGCAATCCTAGTAGTGTTTTTTATTTTTATTTTTAACAGCGCTCACTGTTCAGTATCCGTAATAAGTGAGTTTTACTCTGTGGGTCGATATGATTATGGCGATACCCAAATTATATAGTTTTTTTTTGTGTTGAAGCAAATATTTATGAATTTTTTATGCATCGCTACTTCTGAGAGCCTTTTAAATTTTTTATTTTTCCGTATACAGGGCTTTTTTTTTTGCGGGATGAATGGACATTTTAATTGGTACAACGTTGGCGTTTATAGGCGTTTTTTGCTCACTTTTATTCCATTTTATGTGCTGCGGGATGACCAAAAATCTTAATTCTGTGATAGTTTTGTTTGTTTATTTTTTACGGCGTTACCCCTATGGGTGAATTAGGCAGCAGATTTTTAGGGCAGGTCGTTACGCACGCGGCGATACCAAATACGGGTACTTTATTTATTTTTGATCTTTTTTGGGGCGATTGGTGTTTGTAAAGGAGAAAATGGCGGTGTATGTGTTTTATTTTCCGTGTTTGTGTTTTACTTTTTTTACTTTTTTTTTACTTTTTCACATTTTTTTTTCTACTTTTCCCCATAGGGGATTTGAATGAGAGATCTTTAGATCTCTCATTCAATAGCAATCAATGCATAGCTTGTTGCTATGACTGGTTCCTATGACAACTGTCAGTCACGATGCCGGGACGTGCCCACAGGGCACGGCCGGGCATCGTGACGTCACAGACAACCCGGAAGGCATTCTGTGCCCTCCGTGCTGTCTGTCAGAAGGCAGGAGCTGTACGGATCGAGCGATCCGTGCAGCTGCTGCCGCCGACAGAGACGCAGGAGGAGATCGCTCCTCCTGCGTCTTCCTTAGTTATTGCGACCCGATGGTCGCGATAATTAAGGGGCTAACCGCCCTCCCACCCTCCCCCCGGAGCGATCCGGGGTCGGGGCCGACGCTGCGGGATGTCAGCTGTAATATACAGCTGAACCCCGCCTGATCGCGCGAACCCCTGCTTTAGAGTTTCGCGCGATCCTCAGGACGTATCCATACGTCAGGTGCGTGAACCCCAAACCACCTGGACGTATGCATACGTCTAAGGTCGTTAAGGGGTTAAACACTTCTGCGCCCCATCTGACAAAAGGGTGACACCAGGGTAAAGGGGGCGTGGTTTCACTGGAAAGGGGTGTGGTTTACGGTGCGCCAAAATTTGGGCACATTTAGGGTTTGTTTATACGGCGTGTTGGATCCGTTTTTGCATTGGTTTTTAGATGCGTGTATGGATCTGTGTTTCGGACCCTAAACAGACCTAAACACACACCTAAAAATGTGCAGTGGGATTTTATACTGCTTGTAATATAAAACATGCATCGGCATTCAGACGAGTGATGGCCGATGTGTGTCTCATTGCTTCTTTCAGATCCGTTCTCTATATTGTAATTTGGAAGATAGGTGAAATGTGATTAATTAAAAAAAACGCATGTCTTTTTTTTTTTTTTTTTTTTAATTGCTTGGGTTTTTGATCCAGTTGGAAAATGCAACATGATGAATGCAGTCTAAAACCTATGTGATTCAAACACAAATTATTAAAATCACATGATCTATAAATTACGATAATTGCTATGGGAAAAAAACACGAAAAAATTTCAAAGAATTGTCATGTCAGTTCTTGAGCCGAAAGACGCAGCAGGAGCCCTATTTATAACTATAGGGTGCGTTTCTGCTGCAGCCAAAACGCATCCAAACACGCACCTGCGATTTATGCAGCGCTTTTGAATGTGTTTTTCCGATCCAAAAACACATCCAACACGCTGTGTGAACATATCCTAAGTGGCATTAAGTAAGCAAACTGGTTTAAGGTTAGACAAGACCGTTCTAACCTGTGCCAGATTTATGAACACTATGATAAATGTGGCTCATAAGACTGTAGTCTCTCACAACTGTCTTTGAGTTAAGTCACTATTGATAAATCTGCCCTATTGCTTTTTTTTCTGTGTGGCATTTTCTTTCCTCACTTTAGATGGGTTATTGGTCATTAGTAATTTGTTGTCTAAAGGCAGCGTAATGTATAGAGACTTTTAGGAAGTTTGTGGTGTTTTCCCACATGAAGACAGGAATGTTTTTTTTTCTAATTAAAATAGATACATGTGTAAATGAGGGCTTTTTGGGCGCTTTTTTTCACATTTTCCACAAGTCTGGGTTTTACATGTTCTGCTACTGCATGCAATTTCGAATGGTGGTTTTGCAATTAATTGTAATTTGGAAGACAGGTGAAAAGTGATTAATTAAAAAAAATGCATGTCTTTTTTTTTTTTTTTTTTTAATTGCTTGGGTTTTTGATCCAGTTGGAAAATGCAACATGATGAATGCAGTCTAAAACCCATGTGATTCAAACACGAATGATTAAAATCACATGATCTATAAATTACAATAATTGATGTGGGAAAAAAACAAATGTATTAAAAAATGCAAAAGCCATAAAACACTAAAAACACATCTGGTTTATGAGGCGTTTTAAGTAAAAAAATAAAACATTAAACCAAGTGTGTGAATGAAGCTTTTTTTTTATAACTGTTAGGCTGGGTTCACATGGTGTATAGCAGTGCGTACTGTGCGCGCCGCTATACGCCTGCTGTTTTAGAAGTAGTCGTTGGCCAGCGTGTACTTCTATAACGCTTCGGCCCCCATTCACCCTCCCTTTCCCCACATCGCTTCTTTCTACAGACGCACAGTAAGCAGGTTGGGGAGTACACTGTGAAATCATAGCACTCAATGACTTCTGTGATTTAATCGTATTTGCGGGGTGTATTGTAGCACCACTACGCCTCGAAGTATGACCCTCAAAAAAAAACCATGTGAACGTAACCCTATAAAAATAGAGGAAGAGTAAAAAGGGAAGCCTTTCACTTCTCTTTTATATCTGCGCCTGTGTTTGCTTTAAAAAACTGCGTCAAAAATTGCATGTGTGATTCCAGCATTGGAGGACCAGAGGTTCAGTATTAATCAGTGCTGATCAAAGAGGATTTTTTTTTTTTTGTCAATGTATCATAAAGCCTTGATTTTATTGTGACTTTTTTTTAATTGTAGTAACTTGGAGTTTCACCACTAGGGGGAGCAACATCCTCAGCCACTGATATAAGAGGCTATGTGTCCCTGCAATACTTTTTTTTTCATGGTGTATGGGATTCTGATGGCCAAAAGTCAGTATGCGTTCTGTTCAGTGGTCTATTACTCTCTCAGATGGGTAAAAGACATTAATATTAGTGGTTTCACAGATGATATCCATGGACAGGGCAATACATAGCATGGCTGCTTTCCATCGACTTATAGATATTTTACATATTTAAGATAGTGGCAGTCCTCCAGAATATATGGTTTTATTCCTTTTTTTTAAACTTGTGTTGCACAGTTCACAGTTAAATGAACTTTTAGGCTGGATTTATGGTTATGATGCAGCTTTTTGAGCCAAAAGCAGGAGTGGACCCAGAGGAAAGAAAATATCCAATTGTTTGTATGAAATAAATATGTATCTATATATGTGTGTGTATAGGAGAGCGTTTACACTCCAACCTGTTTCCTCTCCATTTCAGAGATGCGTTGTTATTGAGAACCAGGCCAGAAGATATACTATCTCAGTTATCCACTAACCTTATAGGATCAATGTACACTTGTAAGGCGGCCTTGAAGCACATGGTCCAGCAGCAAGGTGGAGCCATTGTCAACATTGGTAAGGCTTAGAAGTGAACTTCTCCTTACTGTCATACATGAAGACTGTTGTCAAAGTTGTGTTTCAATCTCTAACCATGTTCATTTTTAATGAACGAGTTCTAGGAATTGTTCTAAGAACCATTACTATTAAAAATTTTGGGGTTTTTTCCTGTTAAAGTTAGAAAAAAACAAAACATAGCCAAGACACTGTGGTTATCCCATGTTATAGGTTGCATATAGAATAACTTGACATTAAAGGGGTTGTCTCACTACATTGGTTAATCTCACCTCAGTCCTGTTTTCTTGGTTTCACTTTGAATTCAGGGGCGTGTTTACTGGCTTCTACTAGGCTGCAGTAGAAACCAGGTCTGTAGCTGTAGCAATCAGTGCTGGCAGCCTATCAGGAGATATCAAACAGGTCTGTAGCTATAGCAACCTGAGGAGCTGATGCAGCCCATACAAGAGGGGATATCTCAGAATAGGTAGGACACTGTTAATGGACATATATTGCAAAGTGACTTGTTTTTGCAAGACCTTTAACATAAAAAGCAATAGTGAGACAACCCCCTTAAAGGCTCTGTAACTCTGTATAGACTTTTTTACAATTTTGTACCGATCTAGTCTTCTGCAGCTGGTTGTCATTGGAAATGGCCAATAAGTTTGTCATCACACACACTGGTAGTTGTCTAGTACGGACCCTGTTATGCAGGAACATGTTTTTTTATTTTATTTTTCGTACATTAAAGGGGTTGTCTCACTACAAGGATTGCTATTTATGTTAAAGATCTTGCAAAAACAAGTCACTGCAATATGCAATATGTGTCCATTAACATTCCTAGTTATGTGCCCTATTCCTAGTTATCCCCTCTTGTATGGGCTGTATCAGTCCCTCAGGTTGTTATAGCTACAGACATGTTTGATCTATCCTGATAGGCTGCCAGTGCTGGTCGCTATAGCTACAGACTGGTGTCCTTAGCAGCTCAGCACTGCAGGCCAGTAAAGCCAGTAAACACATCTCTGAATTCAAAAAAAGAAACCGAGAAAACAGGGCTGAGGGAAGATGAATCAATGTAGTGAGACAACCCCTTGAAAATGCAGTAGTATGTGGTCTGAAGATGGATACACGCTCAGTTGTAAAGTGAGACATCCTGCACTTCTCGGCTGTAGTACTGGGTGTATTCAGGAATATGGGACACTTGGTTGGTACATTTTCTGGGAGACGTTCCTGCCACACAGCTCTGGATTTTTTCATGTCTTGGTACTGATGATACTGCTCTTTTTATGACTGCAGGAAGTATTATTGGCCATAAAGGTAATGCGGGACAGAGTGTGTACAGCGCCAGTAAGGAAGGCTTGGTTGGGTTTTCCAAGTCACTTGCTAAAGAAGTTGCAAAGAAGAATGTTCGAGTTAATGTGGTCGCGCCTGGTAAGGTTTTTGGAGATCCTTTCGGTTAATATTCCTGTGAGAATGTGGCATTGCTTTGTAATTGTTTAGCCATCCAGCTTCATCAGTGTGTTTAACCCCTTAAGCCGAACACCTGAAAAGTGGTTAATGACCAGAACATTTTTATTGTTTTTGCCTCCTTGCGTTTCAACAGTTGTAACTTTTTTATTTTTCAGTGACTCAGTTGTATGAGGCCTCGTTTTATTCGAGACAAGTTGTACTTTATGGGGGAATAGTTTAAATTCGCTTATAAATAATTGCAGATTTTTTTTTTTTTTTTTACACCATTCACATTTCACACTTAGTAACTTGTTAGATTAATTCTACAGGTTATTGCGGTCGTGTGGATACCTAATGTGTGTATTTTTTTTTTGTGTGTGTAATATATGCACAATTATTTTTTATTAAATATTTATTTTTATTTTATTTATTTTTTATTCATTTTTTTTTACACTTTTTTCTGTTATTTTATTTTACTTTTTTTTTAAATCCCCTGAAGGGAGAACTGTTTTACTTTTTTTTTTTTTTTTTTTTAAACACTTAGTAATGTATTAGCATATTCTTATATGCTAATACATTCTAATCTGTGTCACTTTGACACAGGCAGTGATCTGGACAGCACACAGTGTGTCCAGGTCCATGGCTTGATACACAGACACCTCTGGGGCCACTCTAGGTCCCCAGACCTGACTGTGCAGCCGTTCTCCGGACTCTGTCTGGTCACCGGCCCTGACAGAGTCCGACCCTGCAGTAACGCACCGCCACAATCAAAGGGTTAAAGCATCGGGTTGCGGAGGTTTCCTCCGCTCCCCGATGCTTGCAGGGGATGCTCTGGGATCAGGGCTGTGTAGTACAGCCCCGATCCCAGCGCATCTGTGGCGCCTGGGCGCCGCAAATTCCGGTGTCTGCAGCGACGTCTAAAGACGTCGCTGCAGACGAATGACCTGAAATGCGGTCTAAAGATGGTGGGCGGTCGTTAAGGAGTTAAAGGAGCATACCACATATCATATCATATACCAAATATCATATCAGTTCAGTATTGCTACCTAAGCAGAGGTTTGTATTTTTGATACTTCTTTGCTTCCAGAATCTTTGAGACAGACACTGAGCTCGTTATTGGTAAGCTGATCCTGCGTTTGGCCATTGGATTCATTATGGTGGGAGCTACTGATAGTCTAATGCACGGGTGTGGAACTCATTTTCACCGATGACCACATCAGCATTATTGTACTCTCAATGGGCCATTTGTAATTGTGATACTGTATAAAAATTCAATTGAACCTAGGTTTCTAGTAAAGTAGTTTCAGTTGTTCCACCATAAATGTTAGGGTGGTCAGCTTAAGACCATAATGTCCTTTAACACCTTTCTGTAACAAAACTGTTATGTCATGTTTGCATGCATTAGCCAAAATGTGACCTTGGAGGCACAGGATAAATCAGAGCCCATATCAGAAATTGCGGTTATTGACCAGTTATTTTTTGACTGACCAATCAAAGCCCCCCAGGGTCGTTCTAGTGTGTGCACTACACAGCCCTGTTGAAGGGGTTGTCTCACCATGCTGTTTCACAGAGTCACAGGCAGCTTCAGACTTGCACTGCCTGGTCAGGCTGTGGGCTTGTTCTGTAGCAGTCATTAGCATATTTAGCTAGTCTATAACTAATTGAGTGTTATAAAGACATAAGTGAAGGAGATTTAATCTTCAGGAAAAAAAAAAAAAATACAGTGCTCCTTCCAACCATGGTGATATCAATCTCTGTCTAATAAGGAAGAGAGCAGGGCGGTCACCAGACAAACCTGTGTGCACTCAAAGCAGATAAAATCTCTTCCCTCCTGAGCAGAACAGATAATATTTAAAGAAAAGTCTTCATTTACTGTTCCCTAAATATAGGAAGCTGATGTTTGTAGTTAGGGTGCTTCCACATGGTGCAGTTTTAACTACACTGCAGTTTAACTGCCTTTATTACCAGCAAGCTTCTTTCAGTTCACTAAACTGTTTGGAAAGTGAGTAATCAATTAGTGTGTTTGTAATCTGCACAATTTGAAACACCATAATTGATTACTCACTTGAAACACTTTTCCAAACAATTTTGATAACTGAAAGAAGCTTGCTGGTAATAAAGGCAGTTTAATTGAGGTGCAGTTAAAACTGTGCTGTATGAAAGCACCCCACGAGCATGAGAGAAGAACAGTGTTTAACAGTTAAATCACCGATTAGGACACAGTCACTCCTGATCTAATCCCCCAGAAGCTGATCTCCTGTTACAAGTGATTAGTGCCTCTGATCACTGCCTAGTTACCAGTTGATCTTCAAAAGTCACAACTTGACCCCCAAAACAGACATACACAAGTTAACTGTACCCAGTCACTGTCAGTAACCTGCACCCAAGGAGCTGCCCCCAGTCATCAATAGTAACTAGTGTCCAGTAGCAAATGAAAAGGCAGAAGGCTCATCACCCTGCTGTTTTATGCCCTGGATTATCCACTGCCCAAGTTTTGGTTAGATAACAATACATCTTTTCATTAGTTTCCCCCCTGGTAGGTAGCATGCCGCCAGTGTCAATAACCGCAGGATGGCACCAGTCATTCCACTCGTACTGTTCAATTTTTATTTCTTTTTCATGTTCATTTTTTTTTTTAGAAAGTAGTAAAAAAAGAAAACAATTTTTAAAAAATTTTTCAATTTTTTTTCATAATTTCAACTGCAACAGTCCAGCATAGAAGCGGAGCCTTTGCCTTACTGTAGCTCACCACTAGACTGCCCACTACCTGAGTTTCTGCTAAGTAGTAAGGCACTTGTTCCTTAGATTTTGCCCTGTTTAGGTAGGGTATTGTCACTGTCCATTACAGCAGGGTGGCACTGAGTCACCAGTCCACTCCTACAGTTCCACCAAAAGTATAAATTCTGGAGAAAATGGCTCACACAGCAGAGAAGGCATATGAAATCTATGCTCGGATATGAAGACCGGTAGGTAAGGTGAAGAGCAGTATGTGCTTTCATGTTCGTCTGTATTGAGTGAATCTGACACTGAACCAACCCCCCTTCAGTGCCAAATAGTCGCTGGTCCTGATCCCATAATATAATGGATGGTACCCCCTATACTGGACCCTTATACCCAGGGTATGCTTTGAGGGTACCCTCAGATTCCTTAATTTGAATGAGGGCCCAAATTTTGACTGGTTGTGTATATTAAGTGTAAAGATTGAGTCCTCATGGCAAGAGACTGTAAAACCAGCAAGATAAACTGAAATAAAAGAATTGGATTCTATCTAGCAAACCGAGATATAGATCAATACTCGTGTATGCTTACTTGTTTCTGACTCCATATAAGTCCTTGATCGCAGCTAACTACACATTGCATCCTACCTGATTGAAAAACAAGGTAAAACTAGGTTCGCTACGTAATTTTCGTCATAGGAACCAAAAACGTGGTTAACCTTATAAGTGCCATTATCTAGATTTCCATAGGAGGAAAATGGAACGATAACCTGAAACACTTGATAATGAGGAAAGAAAAAAAGACACATTTCAAGTGACGATACTAAATAAACCAAATCTTATTAATAAATATCAGTTAAATCCTCCAATAGTTCAAACCTTTCGGGAACTTTCTGTCTAGCTCCATTATCCAGAAGGCTTCCTGCAGTCTCACCTGCTGGAGCCAGTCTCCTCCCTCTGAGACTTGTCAACCCGTTCTATCCCAAAGCATTGGAAAGTGGGAAGTGAATTTGCATGAGACTCCACAAAATGCCGCATGGCTCATGATTACTGAGGCTATTTGTTCCAAATGCTGGTTATGAGCTCGGCTATACGCTGTTTAGTTTTAGGACTGGTGCTCCTTATATAAAGCGTGTTGCCTAATACACAACGTATTACATAGATTACATGCTGTGTTTTACAATTAATATAGGAAGTTATTCTATGTTTTTGTTCAATATAGTTAGAAAATACCAGGGTTTGTTTTTTGGTTTTTTTTAGCATATTGGCATGTATTACAGCGACTTTTGTCGCAAGGGAAAAAACCTATATAGTATGGCCAAGATTTGTGAGAGAACTGGCTTGTAAAGTAACTAGGTGATGTATCATTACCAATCGTTTTACATCTTGGGATACATTTGACACCTCTATCTGTAATTTGTGCTAAAATAGGATCCTTTCTAACAATGGGTAGATTTAAAAAAAAAAAAAAAAAAAAAAAATTTTTTTTACTTGGTGAAAATCCCTACTATACATAGTCATGAATACCATTTCATTATTGATGTTTTTTAGTATTTTTTTTTTCTTTTGTAAGAGGGAAAGTTGTTTTGTTTTTGTATGTGATTGTGTGCTGGTTGTAGCAGACTATGAGAATAGCCCCTCATTCTTAATCTTGAATCAACATTAATCCTTTCTTTTTCAAAATCGCTATCCAGAGCGCATACTCTCTTTGCTCTAATGTACTTTCCTGAAGGAATAGCTGCCAATGTATGAGGTGAATGGCAACTGTCTGCTTGTAAGATAGTTTTACCACTATTGGGTTTTCTGTACAGTGTAGTATATACTAGTCCATCCTCAAAATTGCCTCTCAACTCAATATACAAAAACGCTACCTTGGACTTATGGTATGTGTCTGAGTAAAAGATAAATTGTATGAATTATCGGACCCAAATTTCGACTGGCTGTATAAATTAGGGCCATTAATTAAACATTATTTCAAGACTTCTCTCCCGTATTATACTTCAAAAAATATTGTGCTAAAAGACTCCTTTTTTTTTTAAGGGAAAGTTCCATTTCAAACAAATCCTTTCTAACAATAAGGCCTTATACGTCATACAAATGTACAAATTATGTAAAAATGAGACTGGTCAAACCCATAGTTTTAAGAGAGGAAATACTCCAAAATTGACCCCTGAAGGTCCCCTCTTCCTAGCAGTCAGCATCAAAATTGTCTGGGACCTTGTGCGTCGTTTGCTCGACAAAGATGATCCTTTATATCAAGGTAATTTCTATACTAGTGTCTATTCGCCTAAAACCACATTGGCCTGTGGCACTATTCGAAAAAAACAGCTGGGCCTCCCTAAAATGTTGAAGGGGCAGACATTAAGATGGGAAAGAGCAGGTTGTAGTGAAAATCTGCTGCTTATGAAATGCATGGAAAGCATAGACGTCCGTAAACTAACGACTATCTACAATGCCAGCAGCAGACTCCGCTCAGTATCTGGATCCACCACCATGGCCCCCAAACCTGTGTGCTAACAAGATTATAATTAACTTATGGCTGGAGTTGATTTATCAGACTAGGTCCTATAACTGAACAGTGCCATGTGCTAGATTAAAGTATGCTATCAGAAGCTTTCTGACCATCTTACCCAAATTGCACTATGTAATACCTTGGTTTTGTACTGATCTGCTGGCAGTAGGGACACCTTTATACTGTTCCAGGAAAAAGTACTGAAATCCCCTATTTTTGCTGACGAGGAAGAGGAGCCCAATTCATCTGGGATTGACGTCAGTGGGATAATTCCCAGTCAGCATTTTCCAGCACAATCCCCTCTACTGAAAGAAATAGGCCCCAAAAAGATGCTGAGTGTGCTCTATGAGAGCAATTAGGAAGGACACAATGCACCATTGTGAAATATGCCCCACACAACCTGGTCTTTGTATTAAGGACCGTTTCAAAACTCATCACACCTCTTCTTCTAATTTTTACATTTTATTTATTCTTTATCCACCTCTTCCATTTGAAATATTGGCGGCATATATTTTTTGGTCAGGTTCATTGCTCACTTACATCAATATCCATAAAGATTTAACAATGCTCACTATGAATACCATGAGGAGTGTCCATTTGCAGACTAAATATTCTGATTATACCTTGTAACCCCGCCGCTGGAGTAGTTCTCATCCTGGTTGCAAAGCTGTATGAGAAATCAGAATCTAGGAAACCTAAGTTTCCTCAGCATTTTTTTTCTTTTGCAGAGCTTTTTGCTATGTTTCTTTACTTGTGGGGTGGTGAGGACCTGCCATTCCCTTTCCTTTTAGTGTGGGCTTTCCAGCTTGCCCTCAGTAACTTGACATACTAAAATTCTTACTGTACTTCTAGATGAGCACTGGTGCGGGTTGTCACTTCATAAATGGCTTAAAAGGTTTTTCTCACTGCAATGATAATCCCTAAACATGTAAGCAAAAGTAAATAAAGACTATCACCTGTATTTCTTTTCTGATTTTGCCTTGTTTGAGATAGAAAATCTGGCATACACCACCTCTATGTTATAGTAACTTGTGTGCCGTCTAAGCAATTACTTAGTTGCAAGTTTTTTTTCAAAAGCTCAAATTCTTTAATGTAATCCAATAAACAAAACAGTCAATAAAAGTATATACATACGAAACCGTAACCTTCACAGGATAGTCCTTCCATTATAAATCCAGCTCTTTTTCAGCAGCTATTATTCGGCAGCTTGCAAAAAGTATTTCAGTGCATATTGACTATGAGCAAACCGACTCCTGCATCCTCCAGCTTATTCCACCTGTGCTACGTTTCGGGGGAACGCCCCCTTTGTCAAGCGTTCCCACGATTGCTTATTATGGCTGGACGGCCAGGTTGAGGAAGAGTTGTGGTCATCCCAAACTTCTTTCATTTAAGGATTATGGAGGCCACTGTGCTCTTAGGAACCTTGAGTGCTGCAGAAATTCTTTTGTAACCTTGGCCAGGTCTGTGTCTTGCCATAATTCTGTCTCTGAGTTCCTTGGGCAGTTCCTTAGACCTCATGATTATCATGTGCTCTGACATGCACTGTGAGCTCTTATATAGACCGGTGTGTGCCTTTCCTAACCAAGTCCAATCAGTTTAATGAACGAGTAGAATCATCTCAAGGATGATCATAAGGAAATGGACAGCATGTGAGTTAAATATGAGTGTCACAGCAAAGGGTCTGAATACTTATAACCATGTGATATTTCAGTTTTTCTTGTTTAATAAATTTGCAAAAATATCTACATTTCTGTTTTTTTTTCTTTCAAGACGGGGTGCAGAGTGTACATTAATCAGCAAAAAAAATATCTTTTTGGATCTTACTAGGGATTCATGTCATGTATTAATTGCAACAGTATAATCAGAGGTCCATATCACATGCATCCCACAAAAGGATATAAAATAAAAATATTTGGATATCATACATGTAACAGCAAGAATGTAGTGTACGCCTTGAAGTGCCCCTGTGGGAAAACGTACGTTGGGCAGACAAGTCGCCCAATAAGACAGAGAATTCTCTTTGCATTTTGTTGATCGATGGAATAAACTATTAAAGAGGTTGTCTCATGACAAAGATTAGCTTTCAGCATGCCAGGAATGTTAAATCAAGACTTTTTCCAAATATATGCAATATTACCTTGATCAGGAGATGAGATTTTATCTGATCTATGTGCAAACAGGTTTTTCTGGTTCCTGTCCTGCTCTCCGTTCATGATAAGACAGAGAGCAGGGGGTGTCATCAGAAAGGACAGCAGCTTGAGAACATAGTGTATTATCTCTAACAAAGGACTTAAATTACTTTTTATTGTTTACTTTGAGCTCCTTCAGTAATGTCCATGCAATTAGAAGAGCTGAGATTACGGAACGGACATGCTGATCACTGCTATAGAACCACCCACAGCCTGACCCGCAAGAGTGTGAAACTGTAAATCTGAAACAGCATGGTTAGACAACCTGTTTAAGACTTACATTTTTGAAAGCATTCTTACTTTTAAGGATTTTTTCACGCCTGCAAGTACTGTAGTTACAGCTTTCATGATTTTCAGTAGTTGTTATATGACAAAAGAAGAGATAGATATGATGTATAAAAGCAGTTCAGCCAGCTTTATTGATGGCATAGTTATCCGCACCTCTGAAATTTTCTAAATTAGACCTCACGTTGCTGTGCATCTTAGAATTGTGGAAAGGTGAAGGTTATTCATTTACTTGTTGCTTGTATCCCTTCTAGGATTTATTCACACGGATATGACGTCAGGGCTTGAAGAGACCTCTTTTAAGCAGATTATTCCCCTGGGAAGATTTGGGGAGGTGGATGATGTTGCCCAGGCTGTCACTTTCCTGCTTGGTTCTCCTTACATAACTGGTACTGTATTAGTGGTGGATGGAGGTTTACAGCTACAGATGTAAGCAGTTTGACCGTCTTTTCCAGGACTGGCAGAGAAGATGCCTAGATTTGCACTTACAAATGTACACTGCTCAAAAAATAAAGAGAACACTGAAATACCACATCTTAGATCTAAATGAATGAAATATTCCAGTTGTAATTCTTTATTCATTACATAGTAGAATGCGTTGAGAACCATAAAACCTAAAAATGATCAATGTAAATGAAAATTAATATCTCATGGAGGTCTGGATATGGAATGATACTCAAAATCAAAGCGGAAAATCAAATTTCAGACTGTTCCAACTTCAGTGGAAATGCCTCAAGATAAGGAAATGAGGCTCAGAGTGTGTGTGGCCTCCACGTGCCTGTATGACCTCCCTACAACACCTGGGCATGCTCCTGATGAGCTAATGAATGTTCTCCTGAGGGATCTCCACCCAGACCTGGATTAAAGCATCAGTCAACTACTGGACAGCCTGTGGTGCAACGTGACGTTGGTGGATGGAACGAGACATGATGTCCCAGATGTCTTTGATTGGATTCAGGTCTGGGGAATGGGCAGAACAGTCCATACCATCAATGCCTTCATCATGCAGGAACTGCTGACCCACTTCAGCCACATGAGGCCTAGCATTGTCATGCATCAGAAGGAACCCAGGGCCCACTGCTCCTGCATATGGTCTCACAATGGGTCTGAGGATGTTATCCTGGTACCTAATGGCACTCAGGGTTCCTCTGGCTAGCACAAGAAGGGCTGTGCGGCCCTCCAAAGAAATGTCTCGCCACACCATTACTGACCCACTGCCAAACCGGTCATGCCGGAGGATGTTACAGGCAACAGAAGATTCTCCACAGCATCTGCAGATTCTTGTGACATGCTCTGTGTCAACTTGCTCTTATCCATGCAGGGCACCAATATCAAATCTGCCAATATTGGTCTTCTCTGGCAAATGGCATTCACCCTGCACAGTGTTGGACTGTAAGATCAACACCGACTTGTGGACGTTGGCCCCTCATACCACCTTCATGGAGTCTGTTTCTGACAGTTTGAGCAGACACATGGATATTAGTGGTCTGCTGGAGGTCATTTTGCAGGGCTCTGGCACTGCTACTCCTGTTCCTCCTTGCACAAAGGAGGAGGTAGTGGTCCTGCTGCTAGGTTGTTGCTCTCCTACGGAGCTTGTCTCCTGATGTACTGGCATCTGCTCCATGCTCTGGGTACTGCACTAACCTTCTTGCCACAGCTCATATTGATGTGCCATCCTGGATGAGCTGCACTACTTGAGCAACGGCTGTGGGCTGTAGCCCAAAAAAGGAGCACCCATCCCAGTGGAGTGTAGAATGACGTGTATTATTTTTTTGCACAAAAGCATACAAGTGATGACATGATGGGAGTGGTGGTATAAAATAATTTCGTCTGTGACTGTTTATTCCTTCAGTGCAGCTGCTTTTTTGTTACAGATGTAGAGCGCTGTCCTCTTTTCTTTAGAACACTATACAAAGTAAGTATGACTCAATATTGTCACACCTCACATTGTATCAACTGGAAGAAGCATCTTTCCAGCTTCTGGAGGCTGCACACAAGGAACTTCTTACCTTCGAGTATAAATGTGCAACTTTATGGCTTTGTACATACCATGTAAGGCTTAGTTCACATCTGTATCCGAGGTTCAGTTTTTGGATCCTCCGGTGTAGAAGTAAAAATTGGAGCCATTGGATCTCTTCCACAATGGACACCCACAGCTCCCGACGAACCCTATGTACAATGGTTCTGTGGGGTTTCTGCCGTGGGGTCAGTTGTTGAGCAGCTTTTTCTGTCATCCCATACACAACACGCAATGGAGGTTCTGAACAGGACCTCCGCTGCATATGTGAACCATGCCTAAACTAGCACTGGTAAGAATTTTTACTCCTTCATGTCCCTCCCCACCATTTGCCAAAGCCTGTAAGACAAGATTGGTTTGGGGCAACTTTGAACGTTTTGCTATTGCAGGAGAACCCTTACCCCATTGCTTTATCTTTTACAGAAATGATCATGATCCGTTTGCTTGGTTTAAAACATTTACTATAACTTTTTTATTTCTTAATTTATTGACTCTTTCATGGTCCACAAAAATTGATTACAAAAGGAGGAGGATGACTGCACCTTCAGGCACTGATGCAAGTGACTATAGTATAGCTAGCTACAAACACAGTATTTCGAGTCAAGATATATTTTGGATAATAATACTTTGCTAAAAGACGGCTTTCTGATGGAGCAATATTTTCTAGATCAGGTTCCATAAACTTTTGTTCCTCCTCCACTTAACCTGAAGGTGCTTACACATGTTTGACAGCTGTTGGCTTGCTAATTCTCCCGACTCCTTACTCGGCTAAGTGTGCATGTGTATGGAGAAGAGCGGAGACAGCCACTGCTAAACACTATTGTTGGTGGCTTATCTCTACAGAAAACAAAAGAATTGGCTGTTAAAATTCTCTCTCCTCTAACATAATTTGTTGGAGGAGAGTTGGGAGGCCTCCATGCACATTATAGAGAAATTGGTGAGTTCAGCCAATAGTAGCCTAATGTGCATGGGATGCTTGTAGGTTGGCACAGCAAGAAACATTGTTTTGACATTGAGATTCGTCAGGCTATCTATCAGGTGGTGAAAAAGGCCTAATCACTGCAAGGAATATTTTCACACGTAAACCTTCCTGATATTTGATATTGACCAAGGCAGCTCTAGCAGGGCAGATGGTTGACAGACTCTCTTACTAACCTTGACAGTTACTGAAAAGTAATGGAGCTTTTCCATAGCAGTCATTGTATTGCATTTCTGCCTATAGCAATTGCATGCTAGTATTGTTGGTTGTACTTGTTAGGGGCCGTTCACACGGCTTATTTCGGCGCGGATTGGCGCCGTACTGCGCCGGATTTGCGCTGCAGTACGGCGCCAATCCGTCGCAGTAATTACGGTAATCCACCGTTCTCATAGAGAACAGTGGATTCGCCGAGCGGGAAGAAACCGACATGCACATTATACAGGCGCAATACGCGCCGTGGATAATGTAAGCCTATGGGGCCGGCGGGCCGCGCCCCCGCACCCGCCCCTTATTCAAGCCGGAATTGCGAGCGCAATCCGGCTCGCAATTATGGCTTGAATAAGCCGTGTGAACCGGGGCTTAGGGTATGTTCACACGGTCAAATTTCAGCGCGCATTTCGCTGAAATTATGGTAATCCACAGTTCCCATAGAGAACTATGGATTACGCATCCTCTCCCCGGGCGTAAAATATGACCGTATTGTATGCCTGGGGAGATAAGTGTCATGTCACTTATTCGAGTAATGACAGTCTACGGGGCGTGTCGTGGGGGTATGCACCGATCAACCCGACTCCCAAACACCCACCATAAGTGCGGGGCGTACTGAACGCCCCGCAATTATGCCATGTGAACATAGCCTTAGCAATAAATCCACACCCATTGTGGATGGGTGTGTGAGTAAGGCTATGTCTACACAGCACACATTTTCAGTCGTTTTTTTTAGGTATTTTTCGTTTTCTAAAACCGCTGAAAAAACAACAGCAAAAAAAACTGAAAATCACCCCAAAAATTTGTCGGAAACACAGCTGCTTTAGACAAAAAAAATAACGTTCAAAGCAGTTTCTCCGTTTTGGTTTTTAGACGAGTTTTTTGTCCTCTGCTGTGTGGCCCTAGCCTTTGGCTATATCTCCACTGCACACATTTTCGGTTGGTTTCTGAATCTGCTGAAAAAACAAATGAAAACAGATCCCTTGATCGTTAATAGTAAAAACGTTCTGTAGTCTCCACAGAACATTTTTTTTCTGCTCCCGGTCGCTTTTTGAAACATGTTGCAAAAAACGCCAGAGCAGGGCAGAAAATTTGCTACTGAAGTCTATGTAAACCGCCGGACGGTTTTTGACACGTTTTTCTTTGTAGAAATCCACAGCAATTAATGCTGGTTTTTTGTCCAATGCAGTGTAAACCTAGCCTAATTGTTCATCAGTTAACTGCACCTGTGCAATTTCTCCCATGTAGCACTGGGGTTTGTATTGCCTCCTACTGGGAATGAACTTGTGTCAGTGGGTTTAAGTAAACCACTAGTGTTGGCACTCGCAAGACATTAACCCCTTAAGCCGAATGCCTGAAAAGTACTTAATAACATAGCTAAATTTTGTAGTTTTTTTTGTGTGTAATGTAAGCACAATTATTTTTACTATTTTTACTTTTTTTTTTATAATCCCATGAAGAGATAACAAATTTACTCTTTTTTTTTTTTACACTTACTAATGTAATAGCATATTCATGTACGCTAATACTTTACTTTCTGTGTCAGTATGACAGAGGCAGCAGTCAGGGCAGCACAGAGTGCTACTCTAGGTCCAACAGGGCTGACTGTACAGACTTTCTGCGGGCTCCATCGAGTCACCGGTAGTCCCGCTATCATGAGGGAGCAGGGAAATGCCCTTTGATTATCAAAGGGTTAGATGCTGTGGATCAGATGTTTCCTCTGCTTCCCGGCGCTTACAGAGACTGCTCTAGGAACAGCGCTGCAGCGCTGGGAGACGGAAGAACGGATGGTAGGTGGTTGTTAAGGGCGTGTAACGTGGGTTGCGAGCTTGTGTATGTTGGCCAAAATATCAACTAATACCTTATGTTTGATATTTTTTCAGTATGTATTTTTGCCCTGTAATACAGTGGAGCAAGGGCTATCATTACTTTGTGTTGGGCACTTGAAATATGCTGGGCAACCCGCTCAGTCAAATAGTAAGGGCATTGTCATTAATTGGTTGTACGCCAGCATGGTGTACCACATCTCAATATATAGTTGGCACTCTATATAAGCCTCATCTATATACTAGCAATCGCCCCCATGGATACTAAGCATGTGAGTGTTTTTTGAGCAATCTTTCCTTTATGGTATTGTGGCTTTCCTGCATACTGGTGTGAACTGGTTCTTACGCAATGTGCAGTTTCTTATTAAGTAATTGTCCCCCTTGTGGATGGGTGTGTGAGTGATCATCAGTAAGCTGCACCGATGCAATTTCTCCAGAGTAGCACTGGGCTTATTGCCTCCTTCTGGGAATGTTTCTGTTGCATTTATCTGTGTTAAACCTCATCTGCCAGTTCTCTGCTCAGTCCTCCAACCTATTCAGATCCCTTTGTAATAGAACATTATCCTCTATTGTGTTCATTCCGAGCTGAGGTCATAAAATACAATATTTGTTTTGTTGCTTACAATGGGAGATAGGATAGTTAAATCAGTATTGAGTCAGTGTTCCATCCAGTAGCAACGCCTTTAAGCTAGAATTTTCTGTGTAATGTTAATGTATGAACCTTAGACTGTAAATGTAATATATAATCTTTCTATATGCTTTACTACCTCGCAGGAATAGCTACTGATGTTAACAACTGAAACACCACATTAGGAAAAAGTCTGCACACAGGATAATAATAGTAACAGGAGCTGTTGGCGGGTGTAATTTGCACCTGCCATTCTCAATCGGATGAAAATCAAAGCGAATCTGTGCAAAAATAACCACTAGAAAATAACCTGTTTTGAAGAAACAATCTTTATTTAAATTCTTGCATAGCAATTATCATAAAAATCTTACCCCACAAAAGTACACTTGTTCTTGTATTAAACAGACATTGCTAAACTTCAAATTGTCTCAGCTCATAACGTGTCCCATCCACACCAATGAAGGCATTCTCTATAAATACAGATACATGGTGGAGGCATAATAACATACGTGATTCCTAAGTAACAGATCACAATAATAGTGGTGTTTGGCAGGTGAGTAAAAAATATTTTTTTTTAGAAAAATGTTAAAGAATGATGACAAAGCTGTGCCATCTTCTTAGTATGTGCTGCCATTCCAGGCGTGTGGTGTACATGAGAACGTTTCCCTTTTGTCCCCAGCTGGCTGCTGGCGTCTTGCTGAATTACAAGACTTACTGATAATGTATGATATTCTAAAAGACATTTGTTGGTACTACCAGCACACACTTGGGAAGATATGGGCAAATCTGTATGGGGTATATCATATAAGGCCTAATAAAAACAGCACCCAACCATACTGTGCTATCACGCTACACCAGGAAGAAAACAATAAAACCTAAGGTCTGTATAAAAAAGCCACTATCGCCCCTACAGCAATACATATTGTGAGTTATATATGTGTGTTAAAAAGATACATATGGAGTATAGCTGAGATAAATAATGATATATGTGCTTCATAATTGGTACACAGTGTTGTTTTCTTGCTTTCTCCCTTGGCCAAGTACTTTTGTACCATTAATACTGTCAGCCACTTAGCTGGATTTAGACAATTTTATGACATATTGCTAAACAAATAACATCTGTAAACTCCCCAGTACTTGGAAGTTTTGGGTCACTCTGGTGCAGACGCTATTGGGGATCTCCTGGATTTCCTCAGTTTTAGTCATTAACAGTTCACGCTGTGCTGTTAATTATTGCAGGTCAGGAAATGCTTAGTTGTGCCTTTTCTGTGTGGTAACATAGCCCTCAGTGTCCCTGAATTGCTATGCCCTTTCAATTCTATTCATGCAGTTGCACGAAAAAATATTGCTGAAAGCGTGCTGGCATGGAATCTACCATTAGTCATGTTTTACGTAAATATGCCTGAAAATCAGCAAGCTCGATACGTGGAGCATGTCCTTAACTTGGCACACTATGCCACAAACAGAAAGTAAAGGGCAGGCAGTCAACAAGTGATACGTCATCTTAATTGGCAGTGCTGTATCGTTACTGAGAGGTAGCTAACCAACAGATTGTTTTATGTGCTGCTTGTTTAATCGCTGTAAACTTGTAGGGCGAGTTCTCCCAGCAGACTCCTGCTGCTTTGACATTTGTGAAATACTTTAAAGGCCATGTGGAGCAAGAAGGGCCTGTCAAGTCTGCTCCAGGTTAGGCAAGGGGGTTCAGTGATAAGAGTGTAGTGGTTCCTCTGCCCTACACGGACATCCCTCAGATTCACTTACAGTATACAAGTGTTGGTTGTTTCCATTGGACAACTTCAATGGCAAACATGGTGACATTTGGGCACAAATTAGTCTCTATGGTTTGACTTCCTTTATGGTAGGCAATCTCGAGGACAAAATATAGCACTCCATTCATACAGATACTCATTCCTCACCCAAAACTACATCTCTCTCATTTTATACAAGCAGATTTGTCCAGTTGGCTTTGGTTTTCCTTTCTTCTGATCTCGACGGCTGAGGGACATACCAGGCTTGTGCATATTAAACAGCATTCCCTAAGTGATAAAACACTTGAACTTGTCATTTTCACCTTCCTTAATCATCTACTACATACCATTCAAAGGTTCTGGCTTACACTGAATTAAAAATGTATTCTATATAGGAACTGGCGACACTGCTGACCCTGTAATCTGAAGGTCACCTCTCTCCAGGACAACCCTACCATTCATGAACGTTATTCTTCTGGAGTGCATTGTATTACGAGAGTCCATACCTTCTGTTTTTGTGTGTGAAATTTAAAGTGGGCCACCCTAAAAGTGTCTGCTGCTAATAGATATTGTAAAGTAGAAAACGGCAACAGCTTTGCATTGTATTATTGAACCCCAGTCATACAATGGCCTACAAACGTTCTCAGTGACAAACTGAGGGTGTGCAAACAAAATTGCATAGACACAGTCTGAAGCATTTTGTGTTCTGCTCCAAGTCCATAGCCAGCTACGTCCACAGTCGTCTCCGCTTGTCTCACCTTTGTGAATCGTTAGGACATTTTTACCTTTGGAAGTCAAATATTAATTTCAGTAGTAAAAATAGTACATATATAAGCAAGCTTTATTTTTACACTCTAGAAGCAATATAGCATTTCACCTTGACAGCCTTTTGCAATTGACAAACATACTGTGGGTGTTTGTGGCACTCCAACATAAAACATTGCACACTATCGTCCTACACCACTGTCTTCTCAGACATAAGGCACAAAACAAGCAGAATAAACAAGATTCTTTCATAGAGCAGAAGAGTGAGTGATACTTATGTGCAAAAATACATAAGTTTTATCATCCCTGCTATCCTATGCCCAAGACTGCTTATATATATAGTTAATATGCAGTTTAACAGGTCTCTATCAGGTTAGCTGAAGGCGTGTCTGACTTGTTACATGATGCGAGACTGCTGCCAGGTGACAGCTTTAGCTCCCAATAGCTTCCTCTTATGGCCGCTACAGAAAGTTCCCAAATATCCCATCTACAGGTCATCGCTTTCCACCAGTGCAGGCTGCAGGTGCACAGGGTTTGCTTCTGGCATGAAGGCAGCTTTGATGTCCAGCCCTTTTTCAGAAAGTGCTGCGTATCGACTAGTGGATGGACGTACTTTTCTTGTTTTGGGAGTGTGTGATTGTTGCCATTGAGCTGCGGAGACAAATGAAGCTGGTGAGTAGCAAAGCAGATACAGCAGGTTTACAACATTGACATCGCCGTTCACTTGACTATTTTAATTTTTATTGTAGGTACACTACAACCGTGAGAGACAGACTCTAAAAAAAATTAAAAAAAAAAAAAAGTCCAGAAAATCACATTTGTATGATTTTTAAATAATTAATCAGTGTTTTGTTGCATGAAATAAGTATTTGATACAATAGAAAAACAAAACTTAATATTTGGTTCAAAAATTTTTGGTTGCAATTACAGCGGTCAGACGTTTCCTGTAGCTCTTGAACCAGTTTGCACACACTGCAGCAGGGATTTTTGGCCCACTACTCCATACTGATCTTTTCCAGATCTTTCAGGGCTGTCGCTGAGCTACATTAAGTTTCAGCTCCCTCGAAAGATTTTCGATTGGGTTCAGCTCTGAAGACACTCCAGGACCTTAAAATGCTTCTTACTGAGCCACTCCTTAGTTGCCCTGGCTGTTTGTTTGAGGTCATTGTCCTCCTGGAAGACCTAGCTACGAGCCATCTTCAATGCTCTTACTGAGGTAAGGAGGTTGTTGGCCAAAATCTTGTGAGGCATGGCCCTGTGCATCCTCCCTTTGGTACTGTGCAGTCGTCTTGTCTCCTTTGTAGAAAAGCAACCCTAAATTATAATGTTTCTACCACCAAGCATAATGGTTGGGACAATGTTCTTGGGGTTTTACTCATCCTTCTTCTTCCTCCAAACATGGCAAGTGGAGTTGATACCAAAAAGTTCTATCTTGGTCTCATCTGACCACATGAGTCTCTCCCATGCCTCCTCTGGATCATCCAGATGGACATTAGCGAACTTCAAGCGGACCTAGACATGTGCTGGTGTGAGCAAGGGGACCTTCCTTGCCCTGCAGGATTTTAATCCCCACGAGGCGAGATCTTACATGGAGCCCCAGACCGCGGAAAATAGACAGTCGTTTTGTGTTTCTTCCATTTCCTAGTAATTGCGCCAACAGTTGTTGCCTTTTCACCAAGCTGCTTGCCTATTGTCCTGTAGCCCATCCCAGCCTTGTGCAGGTCTACAATTTTGTCCCTGGTGTACTTAGACAGCTCTTTGGTCTTGGGCATGGTGGAGAGGCTGGAGTGTAATTGATTGTGTGGACAGGTGTCTTTTATACCGGGAACAAGTTCAAACTGGTGCAAAAATACAGGTAATGAGTGCAGAGTAGGCGGGTTTCTTAAAAACCACTAATAGGGCTGCGAGAGCCAGATTTCTTGCTGGTTTGTAGGTGATCAAATACTTTTTTAATGCAATAAAACGCAAATTAATTATTTCAAAATCTGATTGTGATCTTTTTATTCTGTCTTTCACAGTTAAAGTGCACCTATGATAAAGATTACAGACCTCTCCATTCATAAAATTTCTTGAACAATTTTTTAAATGCACTAAATGAGACAATCTCTTACCTTTAGAATGCACATGTCCAACTGTTCAATGTTTCAGTATTTTTTGCTCAACCTGCTGATCTCTAACAAGGAGCTTAATGGTAAAATTCCCAACAGGTGTTGGATCCCTGAATCGCCTAATAAATTTAGGGGATCAATTTGAATTGGGATTTAAACAGTCTTTATCATGCTGTCTACATTTTGACTCCATGAGACCAAGACAACACCTTAAGGCATGTTCACACGGCTTAAAATGGGCCGTATTTCGGTCCTGTAATACGCGCCGAAGTGCGCAATTGGGGGCCCGAAAACGGCCCATTCCCTTCGGTAATTCACGTTCTCATAGAGAACTAAGGATTACGTCTCCCCTCCCCGCCGGCGAGATAATGACATGTGAATTACTAGCGGCGTATACCGCCGCTGGGAAATTTAAGTCTATGGGCCGGGGAAGTGCCGGCCCCCTGCTCAGTCCCTGCTCCCGCCCCGCCCCCGGTCACACGGCGTAATTGTGGGGCGTAATTACGCCCTGCAAATACACCGTGTGAACATAGCCTTACAATTGATCAATAGTACCTCGCCATTGCGAGGCTTCAAGCAGGATGATCTCAGACAGAAGTGGCCACTGAGCTTAGAGTGACACAACAGGTTGCAACAGAGAGTGGAAGAGTTACAGAAAGGCAAAGAAGTGGACGTCCTTTGGCTACATCACACACTGATGACTGCTTCATTGTAAACGGTGCTCTGCCGGACCGGATGTTTAATGCCACACAACTCCAGGCACATTTAAAAAAATGGTGAGAGGCATCTAAGTGTCACATCAGACAATTCATAATCATTTACATCAGCGTGGTCTGCATGGTAGACGATCTGACCACACCAGTAGGCATAGAAAACACTGTCTTCATTGGACGAGGGAGCATTGACGCTGGATGAGGGACCAGTGATCCTCTGTGTTGTTCAGTGAAGAAAGTCGATTCACTCTGAGGAGAAATGATGGCTACCGACGATGCTGGAGACGTCAAGGAGAGCGCTATTCACCAGCCACTGTTGTCACCAGATGAGACTTAGATGGTGGTGGTGAAATTAGTGTGGACAGGTGTGTGTAGTCAATACAGAATTGTCCTACACTTTGTGAATGGTTCAGTGAGTCAGTGACAGCCTCTACTACTTGGTTAACATCAATAATCCATTCTTTTTGACGTTGCATGAACAGCACAGGACTAATTTCTTCTTGATTGACGACAAAGAACCAGCTCATCAAGGTCGCATTGTTAGGGAATGGCTGTTGGACACTGGGGTACCTCCCTTGGAGAGTCCTGCACTTTCTCCAGCCCTGAAACCCATAGAAAACCTGTGGGATCAGCTGAGCCACCATGTAGAAGCTCATACATGTATTCATGAACCTCAATGAGCTGAGTGGTGCCGTTCAAGAAGAGTGGGATGCCATATCTCAGCAGTCAATAACTCAACTGCTGAACAGCATGAGATGTCCTTGTCAAGCTGTAATTAATGCAAAAGGCAAAATTTTTTGATGGTGTACACCCTCCACTGTTGTCTTTTGTTTTCTTAAACTTTTTGAGATGAGACCATCAACTCTGCAGCGTGAAATTCTACATTTTCCCTAAATCTTACGGGTGATCCAAATATCCCTAACTTTTTGTATATAGACTCCTACAATCCAAACAAATTGGTCCATTAGAGGTTCAAGAATAGGCCAAAAATCAATCGAAAACTAACAGTGTCTCTATTAAAACTTAACCTTTAATAATCCTATAAAAGCATATATATAAATAAATATCAGACTGAAAAGGACCCTTTACGGACGTTGGTAGAGCACTCCAGCTCCCATACGTCAGTCTCCTGGAGGATACATTATCCTAGTTCACCCTTTCTCACCAAGTATCCCCGCTGATGAGTGCTGACCTGGGACGAAACGCATTTGGGGTTCTGTAAAGATGAAAAAAATGTTGGTCTGAAATCCCAGATTTAAGAAAAATATTATGCAATTTGGGTCAAGTTTGATAAGTCTAAGCTCTAGTTCACACGGCTTATCTACGGCGTAATTGCGGGAACGGATTTCGCCCGCAATTACACCATGTGCTGTGCAGTGGGGGCGGGGGGCCGGCAGCTCGCCGACCACATAGACATTCATTATCCATGGCGTTTATCCCGCCGTGAATAATTGACATGTCACGAAGGACGGTCTAGCGGGAGAGGAGTACGAATCCAAAGTGCTCTATGAGAACTGTGGATTTACGTAATGACTGGTGAACGGTATTTCAGCGAATTCGCACAGTACGGCGCGAATATACGGACTGAAATCCGACCCCAAAAATAAGCCGTGTGAACATAGCCATAGGGGCAAATATTTATAAAATTGCTTTTTTAATGTTTTGTTTTATTATTTTTTTTGTTATTTTTTTATTTTTTTTTTTTTTTTTTTTTTTTTTTTTTTTTTTTTTTATTTTTTTTTTTTTTTTTTTTTTTAATAGAAATACATATGGGCATTGGAATATATTTTGGAAATTGTACTGTATGTACCCCTGTATAGTCTATTTGGTACATTCTCTTTAGATTTAGTGAAGGGATTCAGTAGGGCGAATTAGAAGTGTGGGGTCGCTCTTCTTAGGGCGGATACCCCACAAAGGGCTTTTTCTTAGCGTTAGAAATTTAGTAGGGAGAGATAAATGGTCCTTTTCAGTCTGAGATATATTTATATATACGCTTTCATAGGATTATTAAAGGTTACATTTTAATAGAGGCACTGTTTGTTTTGGATTTTTAGTGTATATACACATATATAAATATTAGATGTTGCCTTTTGGATCCAGTCTTCTGAAGAGGCTTTTTATCTCCTCTTTTTCATTTTTAATTATTATACTGGCATTAAATTTGTAATTTTTTACTATTTATGTGTCGTTATTGAATGTAGGTTTTTGTTGTGATCCTATTTGATATAGTTGTTTTTTGATTATTAATGCCCATATATTCGTAGGCTGTTACATTGGCCACAGTCTCAAATTGTATATTATTAATACTAGTTTCACAAGCAGTGTGCCATTGTAAGTGGGCAGGATTCAGGGCCTGACATTAAGGTTTTAGAATACCACCTTTATCAATTTTCTAGGCTTTCCAGTTTCCATATCTGCATTTATTAGAAAGGTTGACATCGGAATCAGAGGTTCTATCAGGGGGCACTACCACAAATGCCACAAATCTTGGACACAAAAGCAGGGAATTTATTCCATTTGGTAAAAACTCTTACACCATGAAAGAAACCCAATATAGTCAATGGGGCATTTGGTGTCTGGTATCTAAGAGTTCTGCTTAGTCATGACAAAAATTACCCAGAACAGTTGAAGTTGTATAGCAGATTTGAGCATAGGGATATTGTGAAGCTACATTATTTTCTAATTGAGACTGCAGAGAAAACAAATTGAGCCACATAGAAGGCAAATGATAAATGGCAAACATCACTGGCTTAGAGGGTATGGCATGAAACCTACTGTGAATATCGAGCCTTGCAGTACAGGATACAATGCCAGCTTCATTCTTTGCTGATACAGTGTACCATCCAGCATCTTCTTTAGTGGTACCTTGGATTAGTAGGCACAGGTAACCATAGTTATCTTGATGCATGCTGGGAGAAGAAAAACTACAATTATTTTCTAATACGTCACAAATGATGTTGCTGCAATCAAGTCTATATTTAGGAAATCCTTATATGATCCGGTTATGTGTATAACTTAAAGGGAACGTGTCAAGTTGTTTATACTATCCTGAGACCAGGATGATAAAGGGAGAGATGATGAGCGCTGTGATATATAGGTTTATATGAGTTGGAGGCTGAGTAAACAGCTGAGAAAAGCCCGACTGGACTCCTTAAGAGACAGTGAGTCCTGCTTACCCCGCCCACATACAGTGATTGACAGCTTTCCCTGCATAAGTGTGTGTACAAAGCAAACTGTCAATCACTGTATGTGAGCAGGGTAAGCAGTAGTTTAACTTTCAATTTAATGTTTTTCCTCTGTGTTTGTCCTGCTCCAAATCATATAAGCCTATATCTGCAAGAGCTCAACTTCTCTCCCTCTATCACATCCTGTTCTCAGAGTGGAATAAACCACCAGACAGGTTCCCTTTAAAGGGGTTGTCTCACCATGTTGTTTCTCAGAACCCCAGGCAACTTAAGAATCATCCTTGTTCCCTTTTCCTGGTCAGGCTGTGGGTGGTTATATAACAGTTATTAGCATATCAGCACCATATTCACAATTCTTCTAATTGCACTGACATGAGAGCAAGAGATGTTATCTGTAGTGCCGAGGGCTTTAGAGCTCAAACAAGCAAAGGTACTCTCCTTTGTGTTATCTCTAACAAACACACTATTTTCAAGCTGTCGGCGTAATATGTGCCAACCTGTGGTGACTTCACTTCCTGCTATCAGATAAGACAAAGAGCAGAGAGAAGTGGAGAGCAGGAAAGTAACCAGAGAAATCTGTGTGCACTCAAAGCAGATAAAATCTCTTATCTCTTGATCAGGAAAAAATCAAAAGAGGAATGTATTTGGAAAATGTCTTCACTTAACGTTCCCTACATGTAGAAAGCTTATCTTTGGACTGAGACAACCCCTTTATGCCTATTAAATCAATAAGGGAGCGGCTTCCCATTATGCGCTTTGATGGCATATCACAAGGATATGCCATTAAAGTGTGATAGGTGTGGATCCCACCTGTCAACTTTTGTACTGCCCAGTAATATCTGGGGAAACAGAAGAAAAGCTTTGGTTTGTGTGTGTGTATACATACATACATTTATTCACACACAGACACACAACACACACACACACACATAAAAGGTTCACTTTATTACATTTTTACCACAATATGTTGTCATTGAATCTACTACTAACTAAACAAAACCTCAACCAGCACAACTGCCTTGGTCAGAAAGGTGAAGAAGTGTAAGGCCCAATTCACACGGTGTGTGGGCTTTTGCAGGTTTTTACCAGGACACTTTATAAAAAGTGTAACCACTTTCTTGGTAGACCATGATTTTGTGGCTGACACATTACTGATGTGAATAAGAGCAAACATAGTATAAAATAAACTCCTATGGCTCTGCTGCAGAATATGCTGGATAGCTTTTTTACGGTATCCCAATAGATATCTGTAATGTATGGCTGAAACTGTAGATGACTTATCTGCAGCTGGATGGTAAGAAAATGCTAGCTGAACTACAAGTTGTCACCTTTCTTTTAATAAGTATATTGCAGTAATTTTAACAACCTGACTCTGTCTGTGTTGTACGTCAAGGAATCATTTTCTTTCTTCCAGAATATCTGTGGTGGGGGCATTCCAGAGACTCGGCACTCTAGTCTTACTGGGTATCCTTCAGCAACACCCGTGTTTTGAAGTTTTTCTAAGAACACTGGTGGTTTGTGGGCATCCCGCGCTGTAGGAAGCAGAAAATACATAATTTTTATCAATCCAAATAGCAAGCTTTATAAAATGTAGCTGCCTACTCGCCGCTTGAACCTGCTTGCTTAAAAGATTAACAAACCATAAATTTCTCATCCTTTAGAAAAAAGAATATTGGTTAAAGTTAATGTAGTATATTGGGTAGCTTAAAAAAAATTGTAAACAAACGCAAAATCTTATTGGAAAACAAATAGATGTTGATCTTATAGAAACTTAAATGGGTTATCCAGGAGTTTATAAACAGCACTTATATTGAAAAGTAAAGATATTCCACTACCTTCATGTGTCTCTTCTCTTTTGCCTGCTTATTCATCTATCATAAGATCCACTTTTTGCATGATACTTTCCTGCTTTAGTGAAGTGGACAGTAGTTCACCATCAACTCTTTTCCCTACAACTCCCAGACTGCAATGTAATCTAGGGCTTCCCTCCACAGTTAACACTGCTAGACATTTGGCGGACATTGGTGTGTAATCTCCTACAAGCGTCTAGTTAACTCTTGCGGTCATGATAATATTTTCATGACAGCAGTACACAACCCCCAGCTCCGAACTGCTGTCCTCTCCTCCCATTACTGTTAGTAAGTCCTGACAGCAGGACTAAAAGATAAACATTTCCCCCTCCTTTGTAATTACTGTAATGTAATTTCTTCTATTCACTTGCAAACTACAGGGTGGAAAGAGTGAATGCAGTCAGATTTTTCTCTGCTCAGGTCACACCACGACAGGGTAGTGTTTCCTGAGCTGAGCCCTGGTGGCAGGCAGGGAGGGGCCCACAGTTCATTTCCATAGAATTTCTAAGTACAGCTGAGTGGGTAGGAAACGTTTGGGGGCCGGTTTTGGAGAATAATGTCTGATCCCATGGGCCTTAACCAACACTTACCAGACATTTATGGTATTTCCTATCCATATGAGATTGGAAAACCCCTTTAAAAGTGTTATCAAAGTGACAAAGTATGATAGGTGCGGGTCACGTCTCTGGGACCCACACCTATCTCAGGAACATGCTCCTGAATGTTTTTGTTCAAAGCATGATCTGCTCTCCATTCTGTTCTATTGGGGCAGGGCCGTTCCTAGGGGCGGGCGACCGCCCGGGGCGCCGAGGCTCCGCTCACCCTAGGGGGGCGCCGCGGCCGCCCGCCGGATGAGCGCCCCTGCTCAGCGCGCTGTTATGGCAGAGTTCCAGCAGCAGCTGTATAGGAGGAGGCGGGGACGGATCGTTTTCCTATCCGGGACTCCACCATCCCTTATCCGCGTCGCAGGGGGCGCGACGGCTTTCCACCACGCCCCCTGTGACGCTGCGTCCCCACTGTCCGGCCGCGGAGATCCCTGGGAGCTTCGTGCAGTGTAAATGCAGCTGTGATGACCTCAGGCCGCTTACGCCGCTCACACTCCCGGAGCCGGACGCAGGGACCTGGAGTCTGGTGATTAATTATTTATGTTTATTTTATAATTAACTACAGGGGGGCATCACTGGCTACAAGGGAGGGGGGCATCACTGGCTACAAGGGAGGGGGGCATCACTGGCTACAAGGGAGGGGGGCATCACTGGCTACAAGGGAGGGGGGCAACACTGGATACAAGGCAGGGGGGAAACACTGGCTACAAGGGAGGGGGGCATCACTGGCTACAAGGGAGGGGGGGGGCATCACTGGCTACAAAGGTGGGCATCTACCGGCTATAAGAGGGGCATCTACCGGCTATAAGAGGGGCATCTACCGGCTACAAGAGGGGCATCTACCGACTACAAGAGGGGCATCTACCGGCTACAAGAGGGGCATCTACCGTCTGACAGGGGGGGTCCTCTAACCGGCTACAGTGGGGGGCATCCCTGGCTACAAGGGAGGGGGGCAATCACTGGCTACAATGGAGGGGGCAAATCACAGGCTACAAGTGAGTGGGCATCACTGGCTACCAGGGAGTGGGGGGCAACAACTGGCTACAAGGAGGTAGGGGGCATCACTGCTACAAGAGGGTGGCATCACTGCTACGAAGTGGGAAGTGGGGCACCACTGGCTACAAAGTGAGGGGGCATCACTGGCTACAATGTGAGGGGGGCATTCACAGTCTCAAAGGAGTGGGGCGTCAACACTGGCTACAAGGGGGGGGGCGCATCACTGGCTACAAGTGTGGGGGGCGCTCACAGGCTACAAGGGGGGGGCAACACAGGGTGCTACAAGGGGGGGCAATCACTGGCTACAATGGGGGGGCATCACTGGCTACAAAGGTGGGTCATCACTGGCTACACTGGGGGGGCAACACTGCATACAAAAGTGGGCACCTACCCGGCTATAAGAGGAGGCATCAGACTGTCTAAAAGAGGGGCATCAAACCGGCTATAAGAGTGTGGGCATCCTACCGCTATATGAGGGTGGGCATCTCCGGCTATAGGGGTGGCATCTAACCTGGCAAAATAGGGGGGCATCTACCGCTATAGGGGTGGTCATCTACCCGGGCTATAGGTGGGCATCTACGGCTATATGGGGGTGCATCGACCGGCCATAGGGGGGGCATCTACGGAGGGCATTATAGTGGGGGGCATCTACCGGCTACAGTGGGGGTGCATCAACTGCTACAGGGAGGGCATCTACTGGCTGACAGGGTGGGTCATCTAACTGGCTACAATGTGGACATCGGACTTGTGCAACAAGGGGACATCACTGCTAATAGGGGCATAATATCATGACTACCATATGAGGTGCTATAGATGGGGATTTTGTATAGAGATAGGAATTGGGTAGAGAAGTGAAGATAAATTGAGGAGTCTTAAGAGATTTGTATTGTAAATTTACAGTGAAGAGTCAGGAGTAGTCGTCATGGCGTCTGTGACAGATGGAGAAGAGAAAGAGAACAACTCTTCAGAAACGGCCTCCTGATGAGTACCACTAGATGATGAGCCTTTACTGAAATGATTTATAAGTCCTGCAGAGCCTGTGTACCGCGGGTATCCACAATTGTATGGTCCCCACTGTATGGCGTAATATTAGTTTGGTAGTATAATGGTTTATACTCCGTAATGGTCAGTTTGATATTATTTAGTCATCTATGTGCTGGTGATAAGTGTCATGGTGTGGGGTAATTATTCCGGTCACTGAGTGTTGGTGAATATTTTGGTCCTAGAGGTTCTTGGGATTCTGGTTGGTGTAGTCTGGGTTACTTGGTAACTGTATGACTATTATTTAGTATTTTAAAGTAGCACATTGTGGTAAAGCTTTAAAGCTTTAGAATATTTTGGCTTTGGTTTTCATGAGTGATGCACTGTGTGGCGCCATATTTACGGGAGGGGGTGGGGGGTGGCGAAATTTCTTCCACCTCGCCCAGTGAAATTGTAGCCTAGGAACGCCCTGGTAATGGGGTCCCATGTACAGCTGAACACACTGCTCAGAACTCCCATAGAACAGAATAGAGAGTTGTGTGTGAGCGCGACCAATTTTACGTTCTGTACAGAAGCTTTTGGGGGCCCGTTCCCAAGGTACTTCTGTATTAGGTGACTGCAGCAACATATTATCTCCATTATTATCTAAACTAGTGAATGATGGAGCCAATATTAAAATTGCAAATTGTATTCCCCCTGCAGAACAGCTTATAATGGGTTTCCTTTAACAACCTGCATCTAATAAAAGACCTCCAGGTAGGCCTCGGCTTCAGTGTAAATATGCATACAGAGGTGGTCGCCCTGGATCGAGCGTGGCTAGGTTTACAGCTTAGCTGGCAAGCATTTTGGTTCTTAGGCAGGTTCCTCTACATATTTTGCATTCATTCTAACAAGCCCTATTTCACATCAAGAAATGAAGTAGCATAATTCACAAAAGGTAGATTAAGCCTTACATTGCTCTGCAAAATGTTGTAAGATTGAAAGGGTTACTTAATATCTGCATTGATTTAACTCATTCAATATGCTAAACCTTACAAAGTATCATTCTAAATAAATGGACTCTCTGCCAAGGACTACTACAAACAGATGACAAGTAGACGAAGTGCAATACTTCCCAGCTTGTGTATAGAGTTTAGCCAAAAAAGGTCTCGCAGTGCCGCTCTGCAGGAGGAGTGCACTACACAGAGGTCTGTCTTCCTAGGTCCGGCTGCATTTTACATGTAGCTACAAGTCATAAACCAAATGCACTAAAATAGCTGTGAATTCGGATATGCATGCCAAAAAAATGTAAGGGGAGTCCCCAATCTCCTTATATTGGCCTGGCAGATATAAAACAGCTCTTCTCAAGGCCTTGGTCACTATGGTTACAACGAGTACACATGAATACTGTGTCTAATGGAAAC
The DNA here is from genome assembly GCA_025379985.1 of Phyllomedusa bahiana. Classification (NCBI taxonomy): domain Eukaryota; kingdom Metazoa; phylum Chordata; class Amphibia; order Anura; family Hylidae; genus Phyllomedusa; species Phyllomedusa bahiana. The sequence goes on along the minus strand of JAODAL010015107.1, from coordinate 7,808 downwards.
CTGCCTTTTACAGAACGACTGTGAGAATTTATCCTTGGAATAGTCCCGGATCATGAGGCCAACTCTACTTTTGAAGCAAATATGCACATAATGGCTTTTTTACTTGTCACATAGAAAGAAACATGCACTATAAATTATTGCAAATTATTATGAGAAACACTACCAAAGTCTAAACCTTTATTTCTGGTGTCAGCTTAATAAAAGCGAGCTACAACTGGTGCTAAAAATAACAAGCCAAGCTCTGGCAGATGCATTGACTGTTACATCACTACCAAATGGGACAACAGGATTGTTGACCTAGTGCTGTATTAATGACTTACCAGCAACTATAAGCTCCAAGGTGAAGGAGTTCTGGCCAGCACGGTTAGAGGCCACACAAGTATATATCCCGGCATCTCTTGTGGTCACAGGCTCAATGATCAAGGAGTGTACTCCATTCTCACGCACCAACATTTTGTGAGAGTTGTCTGGACGGACAGGCCTTCCATTCAGTTGCCAGCTCAGGTCAGGAGTTGGTAGTCCACTCACCTGTGTTTTATAAAGAATGCATCGATTATTACTGAAAGAGCTGATCTATGGAAGTTTAGGTAAAAAATGTAACAAAACAATCATATAATAATAGAACATCAAAGTAAAGCCAGGTTTACATTTGCGTCAGAAGTACCATTTGGAGCCTTTTTAACAAAGGTGGAACCTGATCCGTTCCATTATGGACACCAATGGCGTCCAATGTACCAAATAGATTACAATGGTGTCTGTTGTTTTAACAGAAAACCTAACAGCATATGCAATATTTCCGTCATTTGTAATAGAATATGCAATGGAGGTTCCAATCTGAACCTCCAACACAGATGTGAACCAGGCCTAACAAGTGGCATTACCAACTTAAGATGCATGGCAGAGGTGACCAGTTCTGTTTAAGCTGGTCACTTGCCAGGCCATGCTGTGTTATGCTATCCGCAAAACAAGCAAGAACTTTAAAAAAAACTCATTCCAAAAGGGGATTTCAGATGTGGCTAAATATTTCTGCTGCAGATCTTGACACAAATCTGCAGCAGAGTGCATAGGCTACATGAAGAGTTTGTGGTGGGTTCACATCTGAAATGTGAGCGTGCTGCAGATATGAAAATACAGAGCATGCCGGTTTTTCCATGGGGAAAATGCTACATGTGGATGGGGTTTTCAAAACTTCATCTGCATGTGGTGTAACATACAGTAATTTGCTGCAGATTTGCAGTGTGGAATGTGCACCAAAAATACACTTGTGTTGGATGTTCCATTTGAAATGTCTTTTTTCCCAGATCCTATAACCACAGTGCACACACCATGATGCAAAACACTATGGACCCTGTTGTAGTCAATAGTATTCATTATGTAATGGAACCAGGGTCACTTCTGTGATGGAGGCTCTATGTTGAACCAGGTCTTAAAGGGGTTTTGCCACAATCTAATTTTGACGTATTACCCAAAATGGGTATTTAATCACTTTTCTAAATATATGTGATTAAGAAAATTGTAGCCTGTCACAGCTGCAGGATTACATAGTTCTCACTTATTTAGTGCTTGTTTACATTATCTCCAGCCACCTCCTGGCTGGCCGCCTTGCCTTGTTTGCACTTCTTATCTGATGGCAGGGCAGGGGAATGAGCTTTGAAAGGAGAGGGGAGAGCAGAGCAGTGCTACTGGGCACGTGCACTAGCTCTGCTTCTCTCACGCCCCCACCACTACTCCGTCCTCACATTATAATGGCTCTCTGAGGTTCCTACACAGCTTTTCATGTGTAGGAGAGAGCCCCAGAATCTCTGTAATGTAATCTCTGTTATTATACAAGTAAACATGCAGTCAGCTAACTGCTCACCTTCCTCCCTCTCCCCTGCAGTAGTCAGTGACTGCCTGCTCAGATCTTATCTTTTCTCCTGAGTAGATAAGAGGGGAAAAAAACCAAACCTATATAGCTTATGCACAACACAGAGTTCTCCTCTGTGGTTTAGCCAAACACTGTTTGCTCAGCTAGACCTCAGAGCTTCTCACACTACAGGCTGACTGCATAATGAGTATCAGCCTTGGGAGTGTGCATGGGAGGTGGTGCGATGACATCACAGAGGAGTCACGTGTTTTTTTAAACACAGGAACACAACGCCCCTTTTTTCAAGACAGAAGGGGACAGTGGAAGCCTGTTAGCTAAGGAAATTACTTCTTGGCAAAAGCCCTTTAAAGTGATTGTCTGGTTATTTTGTTAAAAAAATGTTTCTATGCTACTAGTGCCCTATTCTTATTTTTTCCTAATGTTTCTATTCTAGTGCCCTACTAAAATAATAAAACAAACATTTACTGTGCCCCTCACCTACAATCCAGCACTGCACCATCTTCACATTCCAGCATACTTTGGTGTACTTCTTGCTTCTTCTGAACAGGGACGTCACCGATGTCACCGCTTATTAGGTGTAGTGGTCACGTGCCTCTACTTGATTTCACCATTCGGACAGTTCACTTCCGAATAGTGATGTAAATTAGTGGTCTGTGACTGCTAAAGCCACTCAGCAGCGGTGGCATCGGTGACATCCCCATTCGGAAGAAGTTTGCCAGAAAGTGAAGACTGCAGCGCTGAATCCATGGTGAGTAGAAAGGCGAATACAATTTTTTTTTTTTTTTTTTTTAAAGAGCACTAGTAGCATAAAAACATTTAAAAAAAAAAAAATAATTGGACAACCCCTTCGAGCACATCAAACATGCATGCAACAATAAAAAAAAAAACAAAACATTTTTTAGTTAACTCTAATTTGGTATTCACTATCGTGTTCTAAATTTTAGCTAATTAAAAAGACATGCCGTTTTAAAAACCTGCATGCATTTTTACTGCATTTTTGTTGCAGTTGAAAAATGCAACGTTTGAACTTAACCTTAGTCACTAGAACTTCCCAGGATTGATTGCTAAAAATTTTGTAATGGATTTGAACTCTCCACATGGCAGAAAAAAACAAGCCGTTAATTTTAAAGGGTATTCTACACGACCAAAAAAACGATTGTACTTTTAAAACTGCTGAAAATACAATTGTTCAACCAGCCCATAGACTTTAAATTAAAAAAAAAATATATCTGTAGTCCCACACAGGGCGTTTTTTTTTCGCCGTTTTTTAGCGCCCGTATTTAAAAACCACTGGCGCTTGATTTTGGGCCCTCGTTCCCATACAACAAAGTATGGGCCACGGCAAAAAACGAGAACAAAAGTTTTTTTGTGCAAAACGTGACAAAAAAACGCGGTCGTGCATCAGACAAAAAACGGTCGACTTTAACCTGTAGACAAGCCTATACAAAAAAAAGTTGACCAAAAAGCGCTCATAATAGAAACTGCAATGAATTGCACTTTAATCTCTGACATAGACGCCATCATTAGCTACCCAGTCTATATTGCTGCAGGCTCTAAGATTGTATATGAAGCCTCAGATACATGAACTCTAAATCTACAGCAAGAAGGTTTATTTTCATAGTTACTCTGAAACGTTCAGGACAGACAGGTATCATAAACATCCCACACGACAAGATGTCACCGGCTGAGTGAAGCGCATGGGGTCATTATCTGATTGTTGCCATGTGTTATAGAGCTGTCATTCACAGAGCAGTCAAATTCCCAGATGTACATGAAGTGCACCAGGATATTCCTGGTGGAGATGTACTAGATTTAAGGGGAAACCCTATTCATTTCTCACTGTCGTGTATGGAGGGATTTCTGCTTCTTTTTCAATTTCGTAATCAACAATATAAAGAACTGACACTGTGCTTACTGTTTGTAACCAATCGTTTTGGGATAAAGGATTTTTTCCACATTGCAGAAGCTTTAATGCATTTTTTCAAGATTTTCAGAAAACCCTGGACTGCTTTGGATTGTGTAAGGGGATGTTCCCATCTCACACTTGGATGGCTTAGCCTATCAATAGGCCATCAGAAATACATCATGAATCTGGCAGAAGAGAAATACAACCATTTATTTTAGGCAAGTTCAGCAAGAATATTCATTGAGAAAATCTTGAAGTGTGATACGTTTTTGGTGAATTGTAAAATTAGAAGTGAACCTGGAGAAGTGATAAAAAGGTGCGTTCTTTCTGGTCTCTTCTATACAGGGGTGAACTAAGCCAGTGACACCTTTAGAGGATTACATGTGTCACTTTGACAGCAAAATTAGCTTGCAGCTCAGCCAGGCTTCTGTGAGATTAGTGTGTATTATCTGTGTGTCAGAGCTGCAGTAGCATTTCAAAGCTCACTATACTTTCTCTAAAAAAGCAATCCTGTCCCAGATGAACGGACATGTTGCTTGTAATGCACACTGGAGATGAAATGTAACTAAAAAATAACTGCAAAGATTTCAGCTGATTTAAATGACAAAAAGCAACATCAGCTAATTTGCTGTCAGCACAGTCTAGATCTATTACCTGATCAGTGGCTATGAATATCATAAGCTTTTCTCAAGTTTCCTTTCCAGGGGAAGGTTTAAGGGCGGAAGGTTGGGAAAAATTTTTCTTTGAAGCATTACCTCACTGCACATGTGCCAATAATCTCTAAATTGCATTCCCCCGATGCTTAACTTTCTAAAGTCCCAAAGATTTAAATGGTTTTGAACCCTCAGACATTATTTCAGTTGTATGGTTTTTAATTTCCAGAGGAAACGGTTCCTATTGTCCACTGCAATAGGGGAAAACACATGAGGTGACATTGCTTGATTTTGAACTCAGAATAGAGATATTATAGGGAATGAGTTGAAAAAAAAATGGTATAAGACGTTTTGATTTCTAATATACAGTTATATAGTTTGTAAGGCAGAAAAAACCCTCATGAGGTAGAAGTCAATTGTCCTCATTTTAGGGAAAAAAATCCCTTCCGACGCCCCGGAAAATGCTCCGAATCCCCGGACTATAACATGTTATATATTACTTAAAAAACCCGGCCCTTTTTAATCTGTCGTGAATTCACCCTAACCGGTTCCTCGGGAGAGAGTAAACACGTTTACTTCCCCTTACATATTTCTCTTTAGGGTTTTTGTAGAAAACGTCTTTTCGGAGGATGTCCCTTGTTCCGAACCGTCCCCCGGGGTTAAAAGATTTTGGAAAAGATCTTAATTGACCTTTTTTAAAAATTTTAAAATATTTATTTATCCCCCCCAACTATCTTTTCTCAAACCAATAACCTAATATTGAAAAATTTTCTGGGTTTCAGACCCCGAGTCCATTATTTTTTTTGTTGCCTGTCTTACAAAACCGTACAAGCTTACATGTCTTTCCCGTGGCTGGTGCCCAAACTGTACACAATATTCCTGATGATTTGAGTGTGACTTTTATAATGGGGAATGATGTTCTTATCGGTGCCTTATGCCCAAGATTTTATTTGTGCGCAATGGCTGCTGGAAGTTTTCTGTCAACTAAGGTTCCCAAGTCCTTTTCCATGTCAGTTTTGCCTAGAGTTTTTTTTTACTATTTAACAAGTAATCATGGAATGGATTTTTCCTTCCCATGTGCATAAACTTGTCTGCCCAGGCCTCCAACTTTTCCAGATTTCTTTGTAATAGTACATTTTCCTCTATTGTGTTAAATACTTTAGATGGCTTAGTATCATCTGCAAATATTGACATTCTACTACACAATCCTTCCTACCATTAATCATCACCCTTTGTTTTCTATCACTGAATTACTTACCCACTTGCAAACATTTTCTCCCAGTCCAAGAATTTTTACTTACGAATCTTTTATGTGGCACAGAATCAAATGCTTTAGAAAAACCAAGATATATGACATCCAATGCTTCACCCTAGTCTAGAGCGAACCTCATTATAGCAGCTGATGAGATTAGTTTGACAGGACCGATTCTTCGTAAACCCATGTGGTCATACATATATGGCTGACTTCTCCCACAACAAAACATTGATATCAAACTGCATTGTATGCTACCATAATGGTGTCACGTCAGATTGACTTCTGATGCATTTATGTGAATATTGCTTTTCATAGGACTAAATAAAAGTAATGTACAAACTCTTCCAAATGTATTAAAAACATTTTTTTAAAGTGTCTGTGCATTAGGATATATTTTCTTATACTCTTTTGCCAAAGAATCTACCTTTGTTAAAAGTCAAAGTTTTACACTCTGTTCGGCAGTGTGAGCAAGCAATTCCTAATTCTTTACCTTGCAATCCATCCTACAGAGCTTTCCTTCTTGAACAGTGAGATCTCCAGGAGCTTGCAAGAAATGAGGACGGAAAAATCTCTCCTGGATGGGTTCATTTTCATCACCACTATCTCTTGACCGAGACCGGGGTCTAAAAAAAAAAAAAAGAAAAAAAGTGAAATTATTTCTTTCCACAGAAATGTGCTTTTACAATACATGCAACCAGACAATGATGCTATCAGCCAAAAATGTCAGGTCGCCAAAAGTCTGCGAGTATACACAAAAATGTTCCAGGATATTGTTTCAGGGTCTTGTGGTAAGACGCCATATAAATAATTGGTGATACATACCACATGCAATGTGTACACCATGTCTGAGTAAGGTTTTATTACTTAACGGAAAATTCTGAGCATAAACACTAAAAGAATGTTCTAGTAGGTTCCAATCAATCTTTTATATACCATCATGTATGAAATTACATGTTTATATCTAAAAATGTGAAGTTAAGATTCAAACTATACTTTTGATGCTCGGAATGGTACAATCCAATATACATACAAGTTTGCTTTCTAAGTATAAAATGGACCTGGCTGCCCTCCTGAAATGTCTGTTTTAATAAATACATGCGTAAAAATAAGACTTCTGCATTACATCACTCCTCTGTTATTCCTCCAGCAAATGTATGAATGAATTGGTAACAGGGAGTCAGCATACTCTATCAATAATTATGCTGCTACACTGTTTGTCCATTCTGGGACCAATCAATACAAACTGCGTGCCCTTCCTCTAAGTGGAAGGATAACGCCCAGCTGTCAATTTATTCAATAATTTCCTGGAGGAATTACAAAGAACTGGCAAATAGAGTTCTAAGAAAAGATGTTCTACTATTGTGTAATTCTGGTGAATACAAAATGTTAAAGGGAATCGATCGCCTTCTTTTTTTTTTAACTAATTAAAACCAGACACTGATATATATTCTTTTTTTCTTAGCGGATTTTATTTTCTGGTTGTAGATTCTTTTTTTCTGTTGCCTGTATATAATTATGGGGGAAGCCATCTTGCCTGCACCGCTTTTAACAGCATTTAGAGAAATTGTTTTGCAGCAGCTACATGGGGATAGGAGCCTGTGAACAGGAGCAGACTCATTAACTGCTATAGGAGAGTTTTCCAGGCATGCTGTGTCACCTGGGAAAAAGTCAGTGTACAGGAACGAGGGGATGCTGGGACATCTCCTCTCCAGCTGTGAATGGTGGGTCCTGTGTTACCTATACACATTGTTGAAACTGATAATGAGGAAACTGCTGAAAACTTCTCTACTGAACAGTAAGTACCACACTATTATTAGGTTTAGTGGCCAAAAAAAGTTTTTTTTAAATGTTTTTTTTTAAAATATTATATATATTATATATAAATATATTATATATATATAATTTTTTTTTTTTACAAAATATTGATGGTGATATGGGAAATTAAAAAAACAAAACCAAAAATTCTTAAATATGTATAACATAAAAACAGGAGTTCAATAACAGGTGATTTTCTGATGACACATTCCCTTTAGCACAGGCACCAGAACATCCGACCGATTTTCTTTAAAGAATAGGTCACAATATCTCTTTTTAGAAGAACGTAATGTGGGTTAATGGGGATAAGCG
>JAODAL010015106.1:0-85064 GCA_025379985.1 Phyllomedusa bahiana | reverse complement strand
GGATAAGCCACATTAGTGAAAGTTGTAGCTAACATATTCCTATGTTAGGAATGGGCCCCAGAAAGCTTCCATTAACCCATTAAGCTGAACACCTGAAAAATAGTTAATGACCAGAACATTTTTTTTAGTTTTTGCCTCCTTGCGTTTCAATAGTGGTAACTTTTTTTATTTTTTCAATGACACGGTTTTAATGAGGCCTTGTTTTATTTAAGACGAGTTGTACTTTATGGGAGAATTGTTTAAATTCACTTATAAATAATTGGAGATTTATTTTTCACATTTTTTTTTTTTTTTTTTACTTTTTTTTTAACCATTCCCATTTCTCACTTAATAACTTGTTAGATTAATTCTACAGCTTATTACGGTCCTGTGGATACCTAATATGTGTAGGGTTTTTTGTGTGTTTAATTTATGCACAATTATTTTTTATTAAATATTTATTTTTATTTTATTATTTATTTATTTATTTTATTTTTTTTTACACTTTTTATGTTTTTACTTGTTTTTTTTAAATCCCATAAAGGGAGAACTGTGGTATATATATTTTCTTTTTACACTTAGTAATGTTTTAGCATAGTCATATATGCTAATACATTATAATCTGTGTCAGTCTGACACAGGCAGTGATCAGGACAGCACACAGTCTGCCCAGATCACTGGCTTCTTACACAGACAGCCCCGGGGCTACTCCAGGTCCCTAGGGCTGACTGTGCAGCTGTTCCCCGGGCTCTGTCAGGTCACCGGTTGTTCCGATCACCCGACAGAGCAGGGCAACCCTTTGATTGCCCTGCGGTGACAAACCGCGGCAATCAAAGGGTTAAAGCACTGGGGAGCGGAGGTTTCCCCCACTCCCCAGCACTTGCAGGAGCTGCACTGGGATTAAGGCTGTGTTGTACAGCCCCGCTTCCAGCGCTTCTGCCGCAAATTCTGATGTCTGCAGCGACGTCAAAAGAACGTCCTGAAATGCCCGATGTCAAAAGTCGGTGGGTGGTCATTAAGGAGTTAAGAACAGAGAGTAGGTTGCACATGCGAATGGAGAATAGGATGTAAGCCATCAATGTGTGAGATGGGAACACTCCTGTGTCAGAGCTAAATGTTATCATTTTAGTGACAATCTATTCCACATGGGAAAATTGTATTTTCTTCTTATGTTTATGAGTCTTGTCTCTCTATTGCAGATTCCTTCCACTTTTGGAAAATCATACTGGTAGGTTATTGTGCATTTGTCTGACATAGGAAACATAGATTGGGAACCTTATTGATTAAAAGGACCAATGTGTGTAGTGACAATCTATGTACAGAAGTGAGGAATATGTTCAGGGCTGGACTGGGGCTATATAGCAGCCCTGACACTCAAACCAAACCAGCCCTTATACAATGTTACCCCAACTCCATCATATCATGAAGAAAGTAGCATTGCTCTATGCAGAACATTTCATTTGATTTTCCCCATCACTACTCCCTTAATCCACACAACAGAAGGAGGAGAATGAAGGTAAAACATAAAGATGTGTAATCATTACACAATAAATTATAATACCCCCAGAAATAAATTCTAATACATACTGGATCCCCAGGAATTAATTATTATAATCATTATACCCCAGAAATTAGTTATATTGCACTCTGTGTCTCCAGAATGGAATTGTCTCCACTTTGAACCCCCTATTATTGTATATGTTACACATGACAGATAATATCCCTGAATTGTCCAAGCTCAGAGATGAGTGTGGGGAGGGATACCGCGAGGACTGTGGCATCTTTATCTCTATGGCATTTACGTGCTCTCTATGATCATGCAGACCAACACAGCAATACTCTGACCAGAGAGACCGATAGTGGCAGGTAGAACACTGACTGCCCGGCCCACAGGGACTCTGCCCGGCCCACAGGGAATCTGCCCAGTCCAGGCCTGAAGAAGTTAGTGATATATTACAGAAACAAATAATAATAATAATAATAATAATAATAATAATAATAATAATAATAAATAAAATTTCACTTTTCTTTTGACTTCTACACATAAATATTTTTCACAGACCAAACTGGATTTGTTGAAGAATCTCTTTTCCTCGTCCTGTTCCTTGGATTAGTTTCCATTTCCTCTTGAATGAAGAGTAGTAACATATAATAGTCTTAATCCATTGAAACAGGGTAGTCTAATCTTATAAAAGATACAATGGTATATCAATAGGGCAGTCAAAGTTGTGATATTTGTGGTGAGTCTGGCATGCCGAACACCCACTGGACCTGTCAATGCTTTTTCCTGCCCCCAGCACGCTCTTGGCCTCTAGACAGGAACTGTATGGTGGCCCATTGAAGTGAGAGGGGTGGTGCCACAGTTCCATGTACAGCTGAATGCTGTGACCTCTGCAAGCAGCACTGTGGAGGGGTTTAGAAGGGCAGTCACATTAATCAATAATAATTTTTTTTTAGGATCTCATAATCAGACCCCCACAAGTTTATAGTACATGGCATTTCCTAAAATATATTTTATAACATATAAGTGCTATAGATTATTGAGATTGTGGGGAGAGAGGAAGATGGGCAGCAGAACAGAGTGCATCCCCCCCCCCCCCCCATCATTCCTTCATCCTTAGATACCGAAGATACATTTACCTCAGCATCAGAGGCAAAAATGCCCCATTGGAGGGGGAGGGGGGGGGGGGGGGAAAGGGGGGGCGGGGGGGGGAAGGGGTGGGAGAAGAAATTCTGAGTCATCTCCGATCCCGGCTGCTATCGGCAGATCCTGGCTGTAATTCCCAGCTGTTACAGCTGTATATGGAGTGTACTCAGCAAATGAGCACAAATCATACCCCCTTATTGGCATCATGACATAACTGTGCGTAATCTGCCTGTAAATTCTGGATGTAAATTAGGTGTGCAAATAGTACACAATACTGCACAACCACCCTCCTCACCACCTTTCTGAAGTCCCAGCCACCTACTGGTATGCCACATGCCAAGACATTGTTCTCATGTGCCACTTTTGGCATCAGGGCCGCCGTACATGGAGGTACAAGGGTACACCTGTGGTGGTGCTGGTGAAATAAGGGGGCCCGCTGCAAGCAGCCCCCTATTTCATATTATAGACTACATTGGAATATGGGCCCGGCATGCCTGCTGAGAGGGGGCCTGCGCTCCCGGTCACAGCTGCATTCACATTCACATAGCTGCTTTACACTTACTTCCCCTGCGCAGTGATCGGAGCCGTGGGCCTTCCTCTCTCTGACTGCAGCCAGGATGACTAATTAAATCATTGAGGCCCCGCCTTGTGGGCGGAGCATCCCTGATTCAAGTTGTCCCGCATCCCGCTACTGGTCACAACAGTGCAGCATGGACAGAGGGAGGATGAGGGCCCCAGCACCAGTTACAATGCAGAGGAAGTAAGTGTAAAGCAGCTATGGGAATGTGAATGCAGCTGTGACCGGGAGCGCAGGCCCCCTCTCAGCAGCATCCCCCTCCTCTCCCCAGTCCTGTAGCCCTTCTCCCCCCAGCCATGTGTGTGGGGGCCCCCTCGTCCCCGCAGGCTTTTAGTGGTGGGCCCCATCCTCTCCCCACACACATACACATGAGGCTACCTACCTCCCTAGCTACCATGTACCTGGCTACCTGCCTTCCTAGCTCCCTACCTCCCTAGCTACCATATCCCTGGCTACCTACCTCCTTAGCTACCATCTACCTGTCTATGTTAAAACATAACTTTTACTTATCTTTTTTTAAAAAATATTAATATCTAAACCCCTTATACATTTACCACTACATACCTAGATCGTACAGCATACTGTGCACTATCGCCAGTGGAGTAATCGCCCCGATAAAGAGCCGGCTCCCGCTTAATGACAGACAATGTCACTACATGCGTGTATAAACACCTTTAAATCCAGCTATCCCCGACTCGTTTCCCCCATACAATTCTAGGGTTTCATCAGAGGAATTCAAAATTTCTCTCACTGTGGAAAAAGAATACTCTATATACAACGTCCATATATCCAACACATGTACTTCAATATTAGATAAATAAAACTGATACTTACGCTCAAGTTCTGCCCATGTATAAATGACGATAAATTCCGCAGCACCTCTAGTATGCTGTCACCCAAGATAAGAGGATACTGAGCAATGTTGTCTCTGCCTCCCTTTTTATGTCTTTAATGGCCCCAAAGATGTAATGGTAAACAATTACCAGTGTTTACACGTAAACAATAACCACTGCATGCTCGCTTCCAGGTCCCATGAGCACAAGTGCCTATTTTTCTTGCACATGGTTTGTACGCTTCCGGATATTCCAACTGCGGGCATGTCCTGAAGTAGAATACCCGTCCACTTCCGGTTTAGCATCGCCGAAGTGACACAGCGCATAGTGCTGAAAGCCGCCCGAACCAGCGCAGGCGCCTGGCATTCACAACAAAGCACTGCGCAATGTCCCGAAAGGCAGTTCATGGGATGTCGCCATATCATAAATGAAGATGCCTATGCTCCTAAACACATACTTCGACTAACTGTCACAGTGTCCACCCTCAGCCACATAGTCTTACGACCCAACACCACATCATCTACCATAATATATACTAATAACAAGACTAATGGTGGGCGGGGCATATATAACGTTGACTTTCACCTGAGCATATATTATATGGCCAAACCACGTGCAACTCAATATTATAGCGGCTTAATCGATCCAATATCGAAATCCTGGTGGGAGGCATCCAACATTAGAGCATTATATTGAATCACGTATTATACCTAGTGGACTTAGAATCTACATTACACCTGCCATTAGAATCACAGTGTGAATCTTTGTTGGCAAGTGGAAACAGAACTTATAGAAGTTCAGTAGACTTATGAAAATTCTATTAAAAGAGGAAAACAAAAACATTAGAAAGTACCTCTACAACCGTTAAATAATTTGATAGAAACAGGCATCAAAGCTTAGAGTTGATCTTGATTTCAATAGGAGAGAACAAAGCCTACAGAAATTCTATAGAAAAATATCAGACCAGGATTGAAGGCACGGAAACTAAACAATATCTAAGGGACCTCCAAAATTTAAAGAGGGAAGAGCCTTTAAATTTTTTTGAATCGAACCCACTACTACTAGAGAATGAATGTCATCTGACTCTGAATCTTCAGATACCAACTCACAAACTACTACGAGACCTAGGGGAGGAACAAGAGGGACCCTATACCTAGAAAATGGGGTCCACGCCAAAATTCAGGAGGAAGGGATTACATATGATTATTATCCTCCTCATCTTGCCTGGCAACTCCAATACACCCCCCCCTTCTAGAGGGATCGAGAGGCCCCGCATCTGGCGCGAGACATCGTCAGAAACAATAAAACACTAGATCAGCATCAGATAATCAAATCTTACAGATAGACATTAAGTAGTAGAGAATTGCAGATTCTACAGAAGGGCTTGTACCTTTGTGTCCCACCACCAATATAGTGATTTTTCCTGGATCAAGGATGTACATCATTTGAGCGTAGCTCAAGTGGCAAAAATTTTTAGAAGAAAGATAAGAACGAATGTCAGGAGTTGTGTGTCACGAAACAGGATCTTGAAGGTATACGTACATTAGTGTCCCTTATTGATGAGGAGGAGATTAGGGAGGGACAAACGAAGTTGAAACTCAATAGTAGGAGAATGCCCCCGAGTCAGCTGATACACGGAAATGATTGTATTTTTGCAAATAGTCTCAAAAGAATTACGTAATCTGGCGAACAGAGATTAAACCATTTCACAACAATCTCAGTAGAGAGAAGTAGGAACGTTGTCAGCACTGGAACGAGACAAGTCTATAATTAAAACCCTCCATAAGGGGGAAATATATGTTATATTAAATCCATGACATTTACAAACAGATGTGTAACGATCTACTTAGGACAAAAGGTATTATGGTGTTCTTTCTGTGGACCCAACAGCAACCTTCACTATGGACTTGGAGAGGATACTTTGGAGGGTTTAGAGATGGGCCTTATATCACACACAAATTAAATCATAGATTCCTTCAATCCCCAAATACCAACTTTTCAATTCAAAAAAAGAAAAAAATCAATAAAAAAATATAAAAAAAAATAAAAAAGATCCCTAAGATCCATAATAAGGGTTTGTACCCGCTTAAAGGCAGACCCATATTTTCAGGTGTGGGATCAATTACAAAATGTATGGATTTAATAGAAACATCTTACAGGATTTTGTAGTTACTTTGCCATCTTATATAAAGACACCTCTGACTTTTGCTAACTGGATGGAATGCTGTTTTGATAAAGAGGTACTATTAGGTTCTATAGATGTGTGAAAGCCTGTATAGCAATATCCCACATGAAAGAGGAATCCCAGCTGTTGAATATATTTTGTCCACAAGACATAAATATCATGCGCACATAAAACTTTCGTCATTAGACTTCTGGACTTTGTGCTACGGCATAATTACTTTGGTTTTCTGTAACAAGACCTTCCGCCAGCTACAGGGGCACCTGCAATGGGGAGGTCTCTGTGCTCCCACATATGCAGAACTGTTCCTGGGCTGTGGGAAGGCTACCTTGGTATCCCAACTGGAGAGTGATCAATGGCCCCCCCAGAAATTATTCTGGGGGAGGTACATCGAGTGACGAATCATCATTCTCTGGGGAGGGTCACAGAATGTCACTTTGAGGAGTTTGTTGACAACTCAACAAAAATGACATCGGTATGCTTCACATATGAGATGCAGGAGAGATGTTTACTCTATTCCCTGGATGTTCTTATCATTTAAAGATCTGAATGGTAATATTCCATACAGAATTATAAGGGGAAACCCACAGCAACTAACAGTTTGCTACATGGAAAAGTTACCATCCATTACCCTGTAAGAGAGGAATACCAAAAGGTCACTTTCTGAGAGTTAAGAGAAACTGCTCCAGAGATGAGGACATAGGAGACAGTCGGTATGTTGAGAGAGAGATTTCATAATCGAGGATATCCAACATAGGTCCTGGAATCAGCCTTCAGCTGCACAAAACCAAAACAGGACAACGCTATTACAGGTAACACCCCAGGCAGATAAAGAGACCATAGTAGAGCACGTATGTTGCAACCCTTTGAATGACAGAAAATCTAGAAGTCACCAATATCCTCAAAAAATACTGGGGTATTTTGTATGTTGGTATCAGGATTCTAAGGGAAACCTTCCCTCAAACCCCCCTCGATAACTTATCGGTAGGGTAGGATCCATAAAAGATAGACTGAACCCATAGTCATTATACACCATTACCCCCTCAAGTACTTGGTTAGAACGGGAACGATAGGTATGTTTCAAATGTGGGCAAAGTATGTGTAGCTGTCCATACATACAACAAACTAAATCTTTTACAAGGTGCCTCAAATGGAAAGCAATTTTTTTAATACGTGACTTTGCCAATTGTAACACGGAAGGAGTAGTTTAACATGTGTGACATGCCCCTCCCACTCAATATATGGAAAACAAGGAAATATTCAAGAGAAAGTGGGTGAACATCTGGGGGATATCCGAAATAGAATAGATACGTCAGTGGCTCGACAAGTGTGGGAATATCAAAAATGCAGAATTGGGAATCTCTGCGCTTTGTTGATTTGGAAGTTGTAATACTCGTCCCCAGAGGAGGAGAATGGGAATAGACGAATCCTGTTTAATGAGGCCAATGGATTTAACATGTATAGGACTCTGTCCAACCAAAGGGCTAAATGAGACTTGCAATTTGGTTGTTTTATAAATAGGCTCTACTTTGGGTCTGTCTGGGGGGGGGGGGGCATTGCTTATGCCCTGTCCGCACTCATCCAAAGAGGACCACTATGGATTTCTTTTTAAGTCTGACCAATCAACATGTATCCGTTTATATTTTCAATTTTTCATTATATTCCATTGATTACTTACAGCTTAGATAATCCAAGTCAGATGAGGACAATGAAATTGTGTACCCTCGAATGTTCTTCCTTTTTTGGCACCTTTTTTGAGCCATGATTGATTTGCACGTGTTTGCCATATAAAATAGTCGCACAGGGAAAAGTCAATAATATGCCCCGCCCACATTAGTCTTTTATAGTATATATAGGTAGATGATTTGGTGTTGGTAGTAGCTACATTGGCTGAGGTGGACACTGTGACAGTTAGTCATGTATGAGGTTAGAGACATAGCGCACTTCATTGCAATAGTAGATATGGCGAGCAATCCCAGGAACTGCTTTCGGACATGCGCAGTGCTTTTTGTGAATGCCATTCTGCCGCGTGTTCGGATTAATTGGGGGGGTTGTGTTGTTGATTGTTTTGCCGCATACAGCATATGCCGACGGTGTCACTTCCGGCGATGCTAACTGCGGAAGTGACGGGTATTGCTACTTCCGGACATGCGCAGTTGAAATATCCGTAACGCCGTACAAACCATGAGCAAGAAAATAGGCACACTGTGCTCATGGAACCTGGAATGCGAGCGATGGCAGTGTTATTGTTTACGTGTAAACACTGGGTAATTTGTTTACCCATACGATCTTTGGGGCCATTAAAGACATAAAAAGGAGGCAGAGACAATAGTGCTCTGTATCCCTCTTATCCTTGGGTGTCCAGCATACTAGAGGTGCTGAGCGGGAATTTTATCGTCATTATACCTGCAGCAACTTGAGCTAAGTAACAGTTTATTTATCTAATTTTGAAGTACATGTGTTGTGATATATGCGTTGTATATACGTATTCTTTTTCCACAGTGAGAGAAATTCTAGTTTGGACTGGCTGTCCCTGATGTAGAACCCGTAGAATGTATGGTACAGATGGGGGAAACGCGTCGGGATAGCTGGATTTAAAGGTTTTTATAACACGCATGTAGTGACATTGTCCTGTCATTAAGCGTAGCCGCTCTTTATCGGGGCGATTACTCACTGCAGAAGTTGCACAGTATGCTGTATCATCTAGTATGTATGTGTAATGTATAGGGTTTAGATATTAATATTTTTTTTAAAAAGATAAGTTAAAAGTTATGTTTTAACCAGGATTATTATTTGCAGTGATATATTGGTACAAATCCTCTGTTCATATAGAATTTGTAGTATTTCATTTACCATCTACCTGTCTACCTACCTCCCTGGCTACCAGCTACCTATCTCCTGGCTGCACGGCTACCTACCTCCCTGGCTACCAGCTACCTGGCTACCAACTTCCCTGGCTACCAGCTACCTGCCTAATTACCTCCCTAGCTACCTGGCTACCTACCTCCCTGGCTACCAGCTACCTGGCTACGTACCTCCCTAGCTACCAGCTACCTGGCTACCTCACTAGCTACCAGATACCTGGTTTCATACCTCCTTGGCTACCAGCTACCTGGCTACCTACCTCCTTGGCTACCAGCTACCTGGCTACCTATCTCCCTAGCTACCAGCTACCTGGTAATATTGAGCAATTGCATTTATTTTTACTGGTGGCATGGCAATGGGGTTACTGGGTCAGGGTTTGTAGGGGGTCCCAGACGCTTCAGCTGTATGGAGTCTAGAAATTTCTGTTGGCGGCCCTGTTTGGCATGCATGTTATGGTTCATCAGCCAAACCCCAGATATTCTAGTATTTCAGGAGAGATGCTGTGGATTGTAGTCTATCATGATTGTATTTATAATCCAGAGGATAAAACACAGCACACTAAAAATATATTTGTCACGCCTAATGCAACTGCCTTATTGTTGAATATTAATTTTCCAATAAACGTGAATTACTCTGTTCACACCAGTGAAAACCTCTGCTAATATAGAAAGAATTGGCTGTCTCGACCTGGCAATAGACTGCCCGGCGCTGTCCATTCATCAAATTCCATCCAAAAATAGTCCCTTTGACCAGCACGTGAGTAAAAGTGCTAATAACAAAGATTTTAAATTCCATGAAACATAATATAACATCATAAAAAAGACTTGCAATGTGCCCAAAACGCATTCTTGTGCAAAGTGAACCGCTGACGCATTTCATACTGGGAATCTCCAAGAATAATTGTAGAACAGATATCATATAACAGCTTTTTTATTATAATATTTGTTAATGGTGAAGTCGACAGGGCAAGAGTTAACATCACAGGAGACTTCTAAAGATGGCATCTATTTGTGGCAGCCTATGAGTAGGATTTGTTAGTCTGACAATGGAGTCAGCAAAATCATCAACCCTTTTTACTTGAGTGTTTTGATCCAAGACAGTTTTTTTATGATAACCTATGTGATATAATTATTGTGCCATAATCTTACACAATGGTTGTGTAATCAGAAGGCACAATAAGCAACATTTATCCAAAGAAGCCCAAAGAGAAGAAAGAATGTACCCATATTTGGAAAATTTAGAGCTTCCATCAAAATGGTGCGTAGAAAAGGGGTTGGCAGTAGAAATATGCTCTTCTTTTCAGAAATACAGCCTCATCTGAAAAAAAAAAAAAAAAAAATTTTTTTTCTAACCCGGGACAACTCTTTGTTTTTTTGCAGAAATTTACTGATCTCTCCCCGCTGTTGTTGTCATCTCTAGTTCTCTCTATGGCACCAGATCGCGCCCTTTAGGAATCAATGCATTTCAAACACGAAAATAAGATAAAAAGATGTGTAGATTTGATGACAAAGAGGCAATAAGCATAAAGTTCTATAAAAAAATTTTATTGTCTCGGAAACACAGGGAAAAAAAGAAGACGACGAGAAAGGGGGTGAGGGGAAAGAAAATTTAGGAAGAGGAAAATCAAAAAGGAGAGAAGAGAATGGGATGGTGGAAAAAAAATACAGGGTATAACCCTGAGGGGCACAATTATCATGAATGCCCAAAAAATGGAATAAAGCAGATGTAACTGATATGATGGTCTGTGTGTTTTACATTTGCTCAAGATGCCAAATATAGCTTTTCAAAAGGTTTTGTCAAAAGTAGCCCCTTTTGGGGGGCCATTTTAGCCTCTGTGACGGGCCCCTTTTTCCCCTTTTACAAATCTGGGAATCTGTTTTAAAATTTAGTGGTTTTTTTTTTTGGGATTTTTACTTAGCCCAATATAACAAATGTTTTAATGGTAAAAGCTGCATATTCAGTGTTTTCTTTTTGGGGGGAAACTCATGTTGATGGGTTTTGTCTGGCAGTTGGGGAAACATGTCAGTCACAAGTTTGCTGTAAAACCCACGGGACTAAGAGTCCCTTGATCTTCACCCTTTATTGGGGTTACAAGAGATCTGGACTTCACTTGGCATGGAACTGGAAGGTCATTACCCCAGATTGGCAGGTGTGGTACCAGAGGCATAAACAGCAAACATAGCTGGGTCTCTAATGGAAGTCCAGGGCAGCAGAGTTCTGTTGTAAATGGATCAAGGGGAGAAGCTCAGGGCCGGCAATGTGAAAAACTGGAAAGTCAGAATAATTCAAAGGTCAAAATCAGAAAATCATACACAGAACTCACTCTCTAAACCAGGCACGGACTGGCGATCTAATTAAACTGGGGGCAATTGACTGCCAGGGCCGGCCGCAGTGCCGGCTCTGAGCGTCCGCTGAGGGATTGGTGTACTCCTCCAAGAGGTGTTCTGAGTCACCGGCGCCAGCTGTTACGCTGGTATGGGCCCCCCTTTTTTCCACACGGCTGGCATTGTGGGGTCACATTGACCCTGCGATGAAGAGATCACGGTACGCTACCTGCGCGGTGAGGCGGCGGCTCAGGCAGAACAGATAGCCATGGGGGCGCGTGATATGTGAGGAGAGGAAGGAAGGGTGAAGGTGGGTATTTTTATTTTATATTGGGCTCCCCTAAAACTATGATATTGTGCTCACTCCCTGAGCTACATATATAGGCTCCCTAACCTACTTATAGTGCTCCCTAAGCTACCCTTATGCTCTCCCTAACTACTTTTATGTTCTTCCAAGGTACCTTTATGGGCTCCTTAACTACCAAAAATAGCTCCCTAACCAAATATCGGTTCCCTAGCACCTATATGGGGTGCCTAACCAACACTTTGGGCTCCCTAGCTACCTATATGGGCCTCCATAACACATATTTTGGCCCCCTAGCCACCTTTATGGCACCACAGCAAATACAGGGCTCCCTAGCTACCTATATTGGCTCCCTACCACCTATTTGGATCTCTAGTACCTATATGGGCTCCATAAGCACCTAAATTAGCTCCTTAGCCAAATATACATGGGCGCCCCTAGGCTACCTAGATGGGCTCCCTGGCCACCAATATGGGCTTCCTGGACACCAATATGGGCTCCCTAACCACCTATATCGGCTCCCTAGCTACCTATATGTGCTCCCTAACCAACTGTATGGGCTCCCTAGCTATCTTTATGAGCTCCCTAACTACATATATGAGCTCCCTAACCGCCTATATGGGCTCCGTGGCCACCTATATGGGCTCCCTAACTACTTATATGTGCTCCCTAGTTACCTATAAAGGCTCCCTATCTACCTATATAGGCTACTTTCCACATATGCTGGGCTTCCTTATATACCCGTTAAGGGCTCTCCTAAACCTACCCATATGAGTTTCGAGCCACCTATAGGGGCTCCGTAGTACTATTATGGGGGCCTAATAAGACTACCTTTATGGGCTCCTTAGCTACCTGGTAATGGGCTCCCTATCACCTTTATGTGCTACCTAGTTATTATATTGGCTCCTACCAACTATAGGATTACATAGCTACGTATATGGTCTCTCTGAGTTACTTGTGGGCTGTCTAGCCACATATATTGGCCTTATGGCCCCCCCATATTGAGTTCACCTATAACTACTATATGGGCTCCCACCTAGCCACCTACTGGATCCCTAACCACCTTATATAGCTCCCTAGCCACCTATATGGCTCCTTAACTACCTATATGGGCTCTCTAGCCCACCTATATGGGCTCCTGAGTTACATGTCGGCTTCCATCCTAGCTTTCTTTATGGGCTCCCTAAGCTACCTTTATGGGTTCTCTAGCTACCTATATGGGCTCCCTAAACTACTTTATGGGCTTCCATCTTAAACTTTATGGGCTACCTAGCTACCTTTATGGGCTACCTAAACTTACTATATGGGGCTACCTGTTGGGCCCCCTAGTTACTTAAATTTTTTGCTGGTACATTATTTCCCATCCTTTATTTGAGTGCCCCAAAAGTCCCTGTTCCGTTTTGGGGGTAAAGTAGTGCTTTCGACACCATTAGCAAATCTGCTATTAAAAAGAAATTGCTTTCAAATACGGTTTCTTGCATGAAAATTTTGATTTCAGTCGCCCAAAAGTTCATTGTCCCGGTTTTGGAGTTAGGTTCTTGCATAAGAGACTCATACCAAATCTTTAGCTTTTTAACTATTAGCTTTTGAACATGGAGAGAAGTTAAAGGATGGTAAGCAAGAACAGCATGGGCGAAGCGAAGAGGAGATAGAGGTACGAGATGCTCGGACAACCACAATGCAAGCACATCTTTGTCAGTCACAGGACCGTCAGGCCTGTCATCGCTGGGTCGGTTCCCTGTGATATCTCAATACTGAGAGCGGTGCCTATCTGTTCTTCTCAATGGTTAAAACTGACCTGCATCCAGCGGATTTACCTCCTCTTCCTCTCAGTCCAGGCAGACAAAATGTCATCATCAGTCCAAACCATGTTGGCCATTATGTGACACAATATAAGATTGCTCCATATAGTCCATATTTGAAGAGCTCTTTAATTGACACAACTCGCGCGTTGGGTCAGAAGGCATTTAAAAAGATTTCAAAGGCCGTAAGACGGCTGATTTTTTTCTCATTCTGCAGCAAACGTGATCCCCAGCCTCGGACGGGTAGCATCACATGCCAAGGGAAACCAGTCATTCTTAAATTAATTTAATTTATTCTTGAAAACTGTCAACACACAGGTCAAGAGCTTGTGGATGGCTCTGAGCAGCTCAGAAGTCGAACAGTGGCTGGGTGCTAAGAAACCTGGCTTCCAGGCAAGGTGGTGTGCGGACAATGGGAGAAATCTCCTTGCTGCCCTTATTGTCAGTAGACATACACACATCCCTTGCCTGGCACCACGTCATGTAAATCATGCTTGTGCCAGAAATTTCTTAACCCCATAAGCCGAACGCCTGAAAAGTAGTTAATGACCAGAAACATTTTTTTAGTTTTGGCCTCCTTGCATTTAAAAGTGTGTAACTTTTTTTATTTTTTCAATGACGCAGTTGGATGAGGCTCGTTTTATTAAGACAAGTTGTACTTTATAAGGGAATAGTTTAAAGTACACTTATAAATAATTGCCAGTATTTTTTTTTTATTTTTTTCCAAAAATTTTTTTTGTTTTTTTCATTTTTTTTTTTTCACCATTAAACTTTAACACTTAATAACTTGGTTAGATTATTTCTACTCTGGTTATTCGGTCGTGTTGGATACCAAATTTGTGTAGGTTTTTTTGTGACGTGTAATTTATGTACAATTATTTTTTTATTAAAACAATATTTTATTTTATTTTTTATTTATTTTTTTCCATTCTTTTTTTTTTTACTCTTTTTATGTTTTTTTTGTACTTTTTTTTTGACTCCCATGATCACAGGGAGAACATGTTTAACATTTTTTAAAATTTTTTTACACTTAGTAATTTATTAGCTTATTCATATATGCTATACATTGCTAATCTGTGTCAGTATGGACACAGGCATGATTAGACAGCAAACAAGTGCGTCCTAATCACTGGCTTAAATACAAGACAACTCTGGGGACACGCTAGGTCCCCAGAAGCTGGACGTGCAGCGTTTCCCCGGGCTCTGTCGGGTCACCGGGTGTTCCGATCACAGACAGTGCAGGGGTCCCTTGACTTGCGCTGCGGTAACGCACCGCCCGCAATCAAAGGGTTAAATGCATGGGTTGCGAGGTTTCATCCGTCCCCGATGCCGAGGACATGCTACTGGGATCGGGGCTGTGTAGTTCAGCCCCGATCCTAGCGCAGCTACGGCACGGGCGCCGCAAACCCCGATGTCTGCAGCGATGTCAAACGACGTCGCTGCATGGATACGATACGGTCCGCACCGGCCGCCGTCAAAAAGACGGTGCGAGGTCGTTAAGGGTTAAAGGGGCTTTGCCAGGACGTGCCATATCTGCTATGTAGCAAATGTAAACAAGCCATGCAAGTGAGAGAGGAGAGACCAAGACTGCCAGAGCTGCATGAAGGGATCGGTGTGTGAATTGTTCACTCTAATAATTCAAAACTTACAATAGTGGAATCTGTATACTAAAGACAAACACCTTTTTTCCACAAGCAGCTTGAAAAGCTTCTTCAGCCCCTTTGGAAATGCTTCATGTTCCCTGTCATCAGATAAAGCGGGATCTACTCAGGAAATCACACTACCAATAGTGGATTCTGTTACATAAGTAACATATTTCTACCCAGGTTCCTTCGGCCTGGGCCGGCATGGGATTAAAAATCAGCCCTGGCACAAAGCCCACACCAGCCCACATACAATATCGCTTACAAAATGTCCCTTGTTTTGCACCACGTCACTTTCTAAATTATAACTCACTATAGAAGGTGCTTTCACACGGTGAAACTTTTGGGCATTTCTGTTGTTTTTTGGTGCTTTTTTGTGCAGAAAGGCATGAGAGTTAATGCTGTACATTTCTGCACAAACACACACATAAAAAATGCACCAAACCGCTCCGTGTGAGAGCCCTAACCAAGGAAGAACGAAACAGTGGTGCTGAGAAACCCCTCATCACCAAAGTCAGGTGTGCACTTGCTTTACTTTCAGGGACAAGCCCCACAAATGGACACTTACATATAGGTAGATGTCTGTACATAGGTATGAGGGCAGGGCAGTAAGGGGCAGTATTCTTGGGATGCAGGCAGGGCAGTTATGGGGCAGTATATGGTATGCAGGCATGGCTGTATATTGCCAGGCAATCAGGGCAGTATGGGGGCAGTATATATGGTATGCAGGCAGGGGCAGTTATAATAGCAAGGCCGGGCACAGCATGGGGCAGTATATAAACCAGGCAGCAGTATATAGACAGGCACAGGGCAGTAAGGGGCAGGGATATAACCAGGCAGGGCAGTATGGGGCAGTATATAGCCATGCAGGGCCCCAACCAGTTATGGGCCGTATATAGGCTGGCAGGGCAGTGTGGGGCAGTATATAGCCAGGCCAGGGGCAGTATGGGGCAGTTATATAACCAGTCCAGGTCAGTTTGGGGCCCAGTATATAGCCGGGCAGGGCAGTATATAGGCCAGGCAGAGCAGTTTGGGGCAGTATATGCAAGCAGGGCAGTATTTAGGTATGACAGCTGGGTAGTAGTGGAAAAAAAAAAATAATATAACCATAATTTTCCTGAAGTCTTGCTTCTGCTTCTCTTCTTCTTCTCTCATCCAGGAGCGCCGACGGCAGCCAGTGCGGGGACACGGAGCAGGCGCGCGATGACATCATTCACATCGCGCACCTGCCCGCAGGCTCCTGGAAGAGGCTGAACAGGACGGGTTTCAGCCAGATTCCAGCTGTCAGCCTCGGCGCTGCTTGCACACGCGCGGGTGCAGGGCGGCGGCCGTGATGGTGATGACTGGGTCGGTGACCGGCCGTTGCCCATGTGGCGTGGGGGCACCTGTGGTGCACCGGCACTCGGGGCCCGCCGGGGGGGGGATCACGGCCCCTCGGGGGCGCTCCGAGCCAGCCCTGCGACCCGGGGACACCAGCGGGCCCGGCCGGGCAAATGCACGGTTTACCCTATGGTCAGTCCGGGCCTGCCTTCTGCTCCCTCTCATTCAGATAAGAAGTGTTCTTGTGCAAGCCCGATAGCAGCTCTTGTCAGGTTCGTATCTAGTGCAGCTTTTAAGTAAATAAAGGGCAGATAAGGCAGCTGTAAGCTCTTCAGGCTGCATGATTTTTAATGACATATATTTTGAAAAGTGATTAAATACCCATTTTGGAGGATTCCCACGTCAACATTTACATCGTGGCAAAAAACCCCTTTAAGTGAATACCGGGTCTGGTCTGTCTGCTGAGGAAGTCGGATGTCTTGCTCACACTTCTGGCGTTCGCACCCTAGTTCGGATGACTGCCAGCGTGGTGCAAGTGTGATCTGGGTCCTCCCTGTCAAATGTCTGATATGTGATGTGGCACCACGCTGGTAAATTCCACCCTCCACATGCTCAGCGATTGTGGCAGCATGCATAATGCCTTTTATTAGGAACGAGCAAATCGGATTTCGAACGAAATGGATTCGTTAGGGAATTTTCAAGCAATTATTCAAAGTTGAAGATCATGGTGTTCGTGATTAAGCGGAGTCTAAAATGGCCCGCCCGACAAAAGTCTGAAATCCATCCAGTTCATTCGTAGGATATTTCAATCTATGTGGAAAAGAGTTATTTTTTTTCACTTATTGTTGGGAACTCTGTGTTAAATCCAGTGTGTTGTAATTTTGTAATATGCACACATCTAACATTAAACGAGAGTTTGTTTTATTGTAAATTTTTGCTCAAACAGTATGTCTGACAAAGAGGTGGGCAGGGCCCTTTACATGGGAGTGGCTAGTGGCCAACAATTGTTCCTTACTGGGAGCGAGGAACAGGTTGCTGCATAGGTAAGGGGATGTCGCAGTAGGTTGTGAATCGGCTGAGGCCAGAGCTACTAGTTCATTAGCGGAACGTGTGTGACCACATTCCACGGTGTTGAATGGTTGACTAGGTTCATCACTTCTTCCCAGATGACATCTGAAACCCCCAGCCAGAGAGTCGATGGGTTGTCAGACACAAACCATTAGTTGCTTGGATCGGGAGCAAGTCAGGGACGCCCTCACCTGTCATCAACCACCTCTTGTCCGTTTGTTCCCTCAGCCAGATAACTACTATCGTGCTGGTGGCATCTGCAGCCAATACAGCAAGACAAGCTATTTCAGGACTGTGAGCAGCTATAACGATTGTAGCGGATCGCAGTATATTTGGAGCTGGGTGAAGAAAGGGCTTCATAAATTATCATTGGAAGAGAGGGGGGCAGCTTGTGAGCAAAATTGGGACCATGGTGGTCAGACAATGGAAAGGAACATGGTGTCCACGCTGCGCGTGGAGGGCTGAGCCATGCACCCTGCATGGCATCAGTGTTCAATCTGTTGTCAAATGTTCTCAGTCTTCCAAACATCTGCAAGTACATTCTATAATTACCATGGAAAAGTTTTGCACTTGCACTTCAGCCATATCTTACACTGCCAAGACACACCCTCCTTTGAGCTGCAGCGGCAGATCGCCTCCCCCCAATAGCTGATATTGCGACGTTTTCTCCGTTGGAATTCCAGGCTCAACATGTTGCGACTGACTCTATGAACAGAGGAAAGGCCATTAATGATTCTTGATGATCCAAGCGAGGGACAGGAGTACTTCCCTGTGTAATTTCGATGTCATCCGAGTGGCAGCTCATGCGTGACACTGCTGTTTGATCAGGCCCTTTGAGGAGGCCATGTTACTGTCAGGCACCAGGACTATGGGCAATTGACAACGTCATTTCCACTGCTTCATGTTATGGAACAGATGCTGCAAAAATCTGTTCTGGATCAGGGCTCCTGGAGGCGTAGGCGACTATATCTCATGGCCACATGAGTCGGTGGGGCTCCTGATACTGGAGGAGGAGGGGAGGACATTGGAGCACAAGCAATGTCTGGTGGAAATTAGTGTTTTTTCTACCCAAGGGGACAGGAGAGGAGGAGCAGGAGCAGCGGGAGGAAGGTTAGGAGGGTGATGAGAAAGACAAGGTAGATGACCCAGACACACCATGGCCAGTATACATTGGAGATTGAGGCAGGGTGTCCCTCAGAGTCATTTTTGCAGCAGGCCCGTTGCATGCTGATTTGACTGGCTTGGCTGTGACAACAAATAGTCACTTTCTGGGCAGAAGGATGAACTATGGCTTTCCAAATATTGGACCCGCGCTGCCAGTCCAAAATGGGGGTCTTTTTTTCACCTGCCGAAAGGGAGGACAAACTTCAAGTACTATAGAGGAACATTCTATTTAGTCAGTTGGCCGCTGCTATCTGCGCATTGCCCTCCTCTACAGGTCTTGACCCGTGGGTTCCTCAGTGCTCTTGTACCACTGCACAGGCTGATGTGGGGTCGTTGGAGGGTAGGAGCGAAGTAGCAGCTTCATCAGCAGCAACCTGAGTCTGGAAATCGATTGCATGAGCAGCTTTCTTTCGTCCGCCTTGTGAGGAAAGTACTTCACCAGCAGCTGCAGGATCTAATCAAACCCTGAACCAGCAAGGTGGTGGCCTACTTGGACAGCCCCTGCCACCCCACATTGCAGATTCTCTGACTACTGCGCAGCCAAACTGGAATGTGTGGCTGCAATCTTGCGAGTTTGCATTGGAGAAGAAGCTGTCCAGCCCAGCCAGTAGTAGAGTGCATCAGAGCGGGTGTTCAGTGAGGCGGGGGGCCATAGTTTCCCACACGGGATAGAACTAGCTTGTGCACCCCGAAATGTGGAAAGACCCGCTTTGTAAAGATGACGCAGGCATGATTCAGCCAGGATTTCCACACACCAATGCCTGATGCATCATTTATTATATCTGCATGACGCCCTTTACCAAACTTTTAGAAATGAGTCTGGATTGTTCTGGCTCTAACTGCTCTCAGCTACTATTTCTGATTTACTGCAACAATCTGTTGCCACACATTCTTCTTACCCACCAATCACCTTTACCAGAATGGTATGGTCAACCCAGCTCCCCACTCTTCACTGGGCCATTATTAGCTTTCTATCCTGTTACCACCCCCCATCAGGTACCTCATGCTGTATTGATGCTGCTGCAAAGTACATAATCTGTCATTGTGCCACTCTGATGGCCTACTCTTGTTGCTGCAGCTCCACAATCTGTCATTTGCCTTGCTGAGGCCTAGCTCATGCTGCTTCACCTCCACACTGTGTCATTTGCCACTCTGTGGCCTACTCAGGCGGCTGTGCTACATCCACATTCTGTCAATGTACCGCTCTGTGGCCTACTGATGTTGCTGCCACCTCCAAAATCTGTGAATTGTGGCCTACTCGTTGGCCTGCTCTCATGCTATTGCTACCTCACAATTTGTTCATTGTGCCACTCTGTGGCCTACTCATTATTGCTCGGCCCCAACTGACCACTCTCTCACTCGACCAACCTTTTGTTTCCTATGCTGTTTCCACCTCCGGCCACTCTATGATGTTGCAATATGTTTGGTTTTACCTTCTTTTTAATCTGTTCAGAAGGATTGAAAAGGAAAAACACAATCGATTGTGATCTTTGGGAAAACAATCGGTCCTTTTTTTTGCATTAGTATAGTCTGATGATTAGGTAGCCAAAAGCAGGAGTGGATATCAAAACACAGAAACATACAAATATTCCATTTACTTGTCATCTTTGATTTGGATCAAACTACTGTATCCTTTTTGGCTTTATCAATATTGATGGATTATTGACCGATTGAAAGCGGGAAAAAAACTGACCGGATCAAAGGAAGTAAAGAAGCTAAATGATCAGTGTCGTTGGCGCAAAATTACAGCCGACACCCTCTCCACTCTGCGGCGCATGTGGGGAAGGGGCTTTACTATGTATCAGCCGTTTATCAGAACAGGTTCTGTCATAAATCTGTGGAAGCATCAAAGATAGTTCACACAATAAATGATAAATGAAAGCTCTTTGGCACAGAAAGCAATATCCCACCATAATAACCTGCCTGTACAGGAGATGTGTGTATATGACAAATACACAAGCTGTATTTCAAAGGTGTTTCACCTTATAATTGATAAAAGTAACTGTTTGGTGCAGAGAACAATATTCTCTCTAGCTGGCGCTGACATAACCCTGTCAGGCTACGTTCCCACTTCAGTTATTTGGTCAGTTTTGACCCGTTTCTGCCCCAGGATAAGTGAGTGTGAAGGATTCTAGAGCGGCGTGTCATCTGCGTTGTCAAACTTTAAATCCCAGCATTGTGTGTTTCAATACCCAAACCACGCTACCTATGCATATTTCTGCATGACACAATGTTCTACAACACCATAAAGGCTCTTTGTAGCAAGGAAATAGCTGTTTTTTAACACGATTCATCTCAATTAAATTCGGATCGAAACAACTTTTTGATAAGTTCACTCATCTCTAGCTATTATGCCATATGAAATTTAATTGGCCTGACTAGCACCGTTGCGGACCTCGGGTTGTTGACCCATAGAGAGTGGATCCAGGTGAAGGTTCTCTGCACTATCCTTGGCAGTTTTGAAGAGGACACCAAAATGGTCAAGACGATGGCATTGTCAGCTTGGGACTAGTGTGATTATATTTTTACTAGACCACGCGTTAGGCAGTCTGCGGCAGCAGGTCTCAGCAGTGATGGAGGAGGAGGTGGGCACAGATGCGGACACAGAGCCTTACTCACTGGAAGATGTAGAAGGCCCGACTGTTTCACATTAGTGTTGAGCGATTACGTTGGCTATCGACATCGGTCGATGGTCGATGGTCGGCCATCATAGCCAAGATATTCGAAGGTCGATGATAGATGATCGCCGGAATGGACCATTAAAGTCTTATGGGAGAGCAACAACACCTTCATTCTTATACCCAAACAGGGCTGGAGAAGCTGGAAATTAAAATCCACAACAGTTCAAATGGATACGTGCTACATCTTATGCAACACACTTAGGTCTATAAAAGCCAACAGAAAAAAAGTCACACACCATTCCACTAATCCCTGTATGTACCACAGCATGACCCTTAATCACTGTTCATCATCACAAAAATTAAAAAGTGGCAGGAAGGCAGTATTATTTGACCCATCATTTTTACTTGAACGTGACATTGACTATCCCTGTCCTGAAAAGCGAAGGCATGAGCCCCAAAACCTGCATGACACCCCAGATTAAAAAAGTGCCGGAAAAAGAAGGTCTTTCAACCACCATTTAAGTTTCACTGGACATAGACTATCCCTGTCCTGAGCCACAGCATGAGCCCCAAACCTGCATGACCCCAGATTAAAAGTGCCGGAAAAAGGAGTCTTTTTCAAA
Organism: Phyllomedusa bahiana; assembly: GCA_025379985.1. Classification (NCBI taxonomy): domain Eukaryota; kingdom Metazoa; phylum Chordata; class Amphibia; order Anura; family Hylidae; genus Phyllomedusa; species Phyllomedusa bahiana. Next base: position 63,112 of record JAODAL010015106.1, on the reverse strand, counting down.
CCACCATTTTATTTCACTGGACATTGACTTACCTGTCCTGGGCCACAGCCATGAGCCACAAACCTGATGACCCCCACATTTAAAAAGGCGGAAACAGAAGTCTTTCAACCACCATTTAAGTTTCACTGGACAGTAGACTATCCCTGTCCTGATGCCACAGCTTGAGCCCCAAACCTGCATGACCCCCACAATTTAAAAAGTGCCTGAAAAAGGGAGTCTTTCAAACCACCACCATTTTAGTTTCATGGACATTGACTATACTGTCCTGGGCCACAGATGAGCCCCCAAACCTGCTTGACCCCCGATTAAAAAGTGCCGTAAAAAGGAGTCTTATTCAACACCATTTTCGTTTCACTGTGGACATATACTGTCCCTTGTACTGCTAGGTAGCGCTTGCCACTCCGTATGAGTGCGGACCTATTGAGCATCCTTGGAAATACTGGTGGTTTAACGCTCCTGTTCCACCAGGTGCCCTTTTCTTGGCATTCTTTTTCTCATTTTACTCAAACTGCTTGAGGAAATTGTCTCTGTACTTTGTTCTCTGTCCGTGCTCCATACTCCATGTCCTCTGAATAACCTACATCTGGTTAAGTTTTCCTGTACCTCCCTTTTTACAATTCAGAGGAATTTTTTTACCAGCTATTTTGTACATGCAAGTTTTTTAGTAGTTTAATTCTAGAAAACACATTTTTAAAATAGGATGGAATCCCACCATGTCTTTGTTTCTCTTTTTTTAATTGTATTAAATGGGTTGTCTCAATACAGGGATTGATAGCTATGTTAAAGATCTTGCAAAAACAAGTCATATTGCAAATATGTGTCTATTAACAGTGTCATACCTATTCCTGTTCTGACAGCCACCATCACCCTTGACACCTTTGACAATGTGAAGAACCAATATGTTGTTAGAAACACATTTTTTAAATAGACCTGAGTTAGCTCAGTCAAGCAAATCCCCAAATAAGCTGACCTTGGCACTTTGACAATTGTGAAAACAAAGTCTTTAGAAAAAATTTTTTTATAATAGGACCTGTAGTATAGCTGCATGTCACAGCAAAATGCCCCCAAAAATTCAAAGCATGACCCTTGAGCCACTTTGGACATTGTGAAGAACAAATGTCTGTTAGAAACAACATTTTTTTGAATAGGACCTGTAGTATTGCTGCATTTCAAAGCAGCATGACCCAAAAAATTATAATATGACTTCTCAGCCACTGTTAAAAATTGTGAGGAGAAATGCCATTAGAAGCCACATTTCTGTTCCAAAGGACCATGATTATTGCTGTTCTCACAGCAACATGACCTCAAAAAATTTAATATGACTTCTCAGCCATAAAAATTGTGAGGGAGAAATGCCACTAAAGCACATTTCGTTCAAGTCCATGATTTTGCTGTACTCACAGCTACTACGCAAAAAATTATAATATGACTTCTCAGCCACTATTAAAAATTGTGTGGAGAAATGCCACTTAGAAGCCACATTTCTGTTCCAAAGGACCATAATTATAGCTGTATCTCACAGCAACATGACCTCAAAACCATTGACAATGCGAAAACTTCTAAAGATAAAGTGAGTAAATGGAAAACGGTGTTGTCATGAAACCTTGCTGTCTTTTACAGTCTCCTCACAGCAAAACCAGCAAAATGAACTGTTGGGAAAAGAGAATAAAAATTGCAGTAAGAAATGATCATTTTAAAAAAAAGTTTTCAAGAGGACCATTTCTGTTTGAAGAGGAATGTGAAGTAGACCGGCAACTAATCGGTGACCTCGGCAATTGGGGCCACAACATCATCAGAGATCCATGCCTGATTCATCTTGATGAAAGTCAAACGATCCACATTATCTGTGGAAAGCCGGATGCGTTTGTCTGTAATGACTCCTCCAGCTGTGCTGAAGGTCCGCTCAGATATGAAGCTGGCTGCTGGGCAGGACAACACCTCTATGGCTGTGCGAGCGAGCTCGGGCCTAATCGTCACTTTTTGGATACCCAGAGTCTATGTGGGTCGCGGAACACATACAAAAACATCGGTGTTTAGACGCAGATAGTCCATGCACCATGATCTGTAAGGCCTGGTCATCTGTGTGTTGGATGTTGCCTACATTGCATGAGTTGGTAGGTGGTAAATAAGATTTGCAAAGGTGCACTCATTGAGGCTTCAAGCCCACCTTGAGCCTTCTGCTGCCGCAACGGCTACTTGACATTCTACTGCTGTCCACGTCGCAGATGTTGTCCACCGTGACATATGGAAACGTGAAGTAGACGCAACAGATGTCCTCCCGAGTTGATCAATCAGCAAGGTCACCATTTCCGTGCATTTTACTCTTTATTTGGATGGGGTAAGGAAAGTTGGCTTGAGTTTTTGTATTTGGATTACCGGGGATCCAGGAGGGGGTGGGCCACCCATTAACAGTTGTTTTCATTTTGAGTGGCCTTACTGCGAGGATCATGTTGGAGGAAATGGATGCAATCAAGCACTCACTTGAGAGATGGGAGCTTGATTTCCCAAGCCTCAGGGTCGAGGGGCACTAAGCAAAACTGATCATCCTCATCTTCCTCCTCCGCCTCAAATTGCCGCGCCAACCTCATTCCAAGGCAGGGACGTCGTAACGCAGTGTCTATGAATATCCCCCTCGGGCGGGGGGGGGGGGGGAGGGGCGTGGCCTACTCCTCCTCCTCCTCCTCCGATTCCTCCGGCACAGCTTCAATACAGCCCTGACTTTCCTGATTATGATTCACCCAGAGAGCCTGATGCGCTGCTTGCACTAGCCCTGGACCCCGAACCACTGCCTAATGAAGACCGTGATAATATTGAGAAACTATCGGGCCCTTGGGATCGACGGAGCGAAAGGCTCCGTGTCCAGCATCTGTGTACGTCTCTACCTCCGTCGCTGGCGGGACCTGTTGTTTCAGAGTGTCCCACGATCGTGCCCGAACTAAGATCCCCACAAGGCTCATGCTGACAAGGGCATCGGCCGCACTGACCTATTTTGGGTGCTGTCTTCAAAACTGGCAAGGATGGGGGCAGAGCTCTTTCACCTGCCTCCACTCTCGGTGGCTCAACACCCCGAGGTCCGCACCGCTGCTTGTCAGGCCATGTGTCACTTCTTACTGCGTAATGGCATTGCGCTGCTGCCACAATCGCTGGAGCATGTGGAGGGTGGAATTCCAGCGTGTTGCCACGTCAACAATGAGACGGTTGACGAGGAGGCCGAGCTGACGCTTCAATGCAGCCAGGCGGGATGAAGCAGGGTGCAAATGGCGGAAGTGCGAACTTAGACTTCGAGCCTTCCTCAGCAGGCAGTCCAGACCCGGGTAGCTCTTTAGAAATTTCTGGACAACAAGGTTCATGACATGTGCCAGACAAGGGATGTGCTCCAGCCTACCGATCTTAAGGGCGGCCACCAGATTTCGCCCGTTATCGCACACTACCTTGCCTGGCACAAGGTTCTTGGCACCTAGCCAGCGCTCGGTCTCGTTGCGGAGAGCCGTCCACCTGTGTGTGGACGGTCTCCAATACAGATTAATTTCACATGGCCTGGTTTCTCTGGGCACGTGATGCCACCAGAGGACCTTGGGAAAGAACCCTGCACCATCCCTGCAGTTTTGAAGAGCGTGCGCCGAGCCTGAGTGCCACTGTCACCCCCCCGAGACATCCACCAGCTCACCCAGTGAGCTGTCCACAGAGATATGCGGCCTTGGCCGTGCTTTACTAGTCCATGTGTCGGTGGTCAGATGGACTTTTGGACTTTTCCGGCCACAGATGCAGACAACGCGCTTGAAATTTTAGATGACACGTGGCTGGCCAGGCAGGGACGCTTTTCTGGCAAAAGAAATGCCTGCTCAGTATCTGGTATTGGGGGCAGGCAAGGGCCATGACGTGGCGGAACCCATCTGTGTCCACCAGACGGAAAGGCAACACTTCCAAGGCCAAAAGCCTGGCAATGCCGACATTCAGGCTTTTGGCCTTGGATGGTTTGGGTTAAAGTGTTTCTTCTGCTCCCAAACCTGGAAGACAGAAGGCTGGCTGCTAGACTGGCCGCTGTACGGCGTGCAGGTCGCCAAACTGGCGGAAGGAGAATGGGTAGGATAGGTCTCTGGTGCTGCTGGTGGTACTCGGGCGACGGTGGAGGCTGAAGCGGAGGCTGATCCCTGATCATGACTGAGAGACATGGGCAGCTGAGGAACGCTTGGGGGTGGCGGAGGAGGAGGAGGCGGAGACAGAGGGTGTGACAGAGGTTGGAAGCCCGGCGTCGGTCTGGCCTTTTTTGGCCAAGTGTTGCCTCCATTTCAACTCATGCATTCGCTGCATGTGACTAGACATGTTGGTGGTGGTTAACCACCTAAGTTCTTGCCTCTACTTATGCGTTTACGGCAAAGGCGGCATATGACATCGCTGAGTGAATCAGAGGCTTGCTCAAAGAAGGCCCAGGCTTGAGAGGTCCTGGACCTTTTTGACGGCGATAAGCGAGGAGCGGGGTTTGCGCTGACCGTGGCTGGCGGAATCATATCAGCGGACTTCTGAGGCGGAACCCGTACTGACACTACCCCATCGTCTTCCTCCTCGTCCAGTGATGAAGCGCTCGCAAGCTATTCTCAAATCCCTCAAATCAAAACAAAATTGCTGGATTCAAATTTAACTGCAAAGTAGATCTATCAACAAAGCTTGACTGACCAAAAGTGAAAAAAACACCTGTCTGAAATGTATACGGATAATACAAGTTAATTTTGGCACCTTTCAATTCACCTGTGGTGACTACAAAATTGCTGTATTCACATTTAAGTGCAAGGTGCCTCAATGAACAAAGCTGTAGTGCGCCAAAGTGAAAAAAACACGTATCTGTAATGTATTCGGATAATAAAAGGTATTTTTTGGCACCTTTCAATTCACCTGTGGTGACTATAAAATTGCTGTATTCAAATGTAAGTGCAAGGGGCCTCAATGAACAAAGCTGTAGTGCGCCAAAGTGAAAAAACACGTATCTGAAATGTATTCGAATAATGAAAGGTATTTTTGGCACCTATCAATCTGTGCTGACTACAAAATTGCTGGATTCTAATTTAACTGCAAGGTGGCTATATCAACAAAGCTGGAATGGGCAAAATTGAAAAAGAACACCTATCTGAAATGTATACTGATAATAAAAGTGGAGTTTTGCACCTAACAAAGAGACCTGCAGTTACTATAAAAGATGTGTATCCTAATATAAGTTCAGGCTGCCCAATATCCAGGAAATATTTCAATAGAAAACTGTTAATAATAAAGCTATTGCAGTGCAATGTCTACACTAAGTCTTGGTGAACTATATCCAGTATTCTTTATAGAGCTTGTCTGTGTTCGCTCGCGGTACCCCCCGTGACTTTACAGCGGTAGATGCTCCTTTAAAATTCTCTACCTAACTACATAAAATCTTCCAATCTCTGATCTAACTAAGTTGTAAGGATCACAGCTAACAGTAGAGCTTTCTCTGTGAAGAAATAGAATTATTTCGCTGAGCTGTTTGGACACAGGCAGAGCGCACGTCCTACTGCTATGAGATGCTGAGAGACACTGATAATGAACATGAAGGTCTGTTCTATGTAAAACGAGGTCATGTGATTTTTCCAGCCAATCACAACCATACACATCCCAGTCATGACGTCGCACACACATCTCACGCTGCTCTATTCTGTAAACTGATTTGTTGGCCGCCAAAATGACAGGAAGCGCCGGAAATGGCGCGATATTAATAGATTTTGCACAGATTTTAACCTAAATTATCACATGATCTAAAAATTTCGATCAACATAAAAACTGTGCCGATTTCAACTTTGTCGATAAGAATCGCTCAACACTAGTGTTCACATATGGGGTTTTTATCTAACACAAGTTTTTAAACGTATCTATTTGTGATGCATATATTTCTAATTGTAATTGTGAATGTATTACAACAGGTGTAGTATCACGTGACCGGCTTTCTCCGCTTTATAGTCGGGGACTTCCGGTACACAGGTAGAGTGAAATATATAGCCATGAGTAAGGGAGGTGCTACTCTCGAAACGTGTTGGCTCATTTAGCTCATGCAGGCTATGTGAAGCTTTGCTGCTATTGATATTTATCTCTCCTACGATGCTGAGTGATTTATTCAAGATTTTAATGGATGATAAATAAAGTTCATATTTTTTATACAAGAAAGAAAATGTTTTTTCCACGTCTGGTCTAACTCCCCTCAGCGGTCTGGAAGCTGGTTCAACCTCTTTTTTGGATTGTGCTATTTGTTTGGATTGGGACTCCATTTACCATGACTCCACCGAAGCTACTGAGGCACAGGTGAGCTGATACAGCCCCTCTTTTTTGCTACATTTGCATATTCCCCTTGGATCGTGCCCCCTGTGTGCATATATATAACATTTCATACTACACTGTAATAACTTGAATTATAAAGGCGGGTTTTAAAAATGACATAGACGGGAAAGTCTCGCAAGAATGAGGAGAGTCGCAGAAATTGTTAACGCTGACTTTATACCTGTTATTAGGGAACCCCGGTAAAAACCCAAAAAACGGGCTTTTCGGTCTTTAGAAAGTCTTATCAAAAAAAAAATTAAAAATGGGGATTTTCCCACTAAAACCTACATCAGAAAAGCCTGAACCACAGGTCTCCGGTTAAAAAAAAGCCCCTCCCAAAAATTTTTTTTTCAGAGATTTCCCAAAACTAAATGGAATTTAAAAAAAGAAAAATGGGGGACCCGCGCACGGGGAAATGTAAAATAACTAAGCCGTTATATTGGTTTAGTTAAAAAGTGTCTTTTTTCTTAAAAATGTATGGGTAAAATGACCCTCACACTATTAAAAACAAGGACCTAAAACCCAACCTTTTCCTGCCGATCCCGGCACTTTCTCAAGGGTAAAAAGTAAAAAAGACTACTGTGTTTAAATAGATGTTATTTTTTGTATACCCGGGGAACGTCAATCAGCATATCAAAGGACCACTAGTTGGATGACCAAGTCACATGACGGGCTTCAGTAACAAGAATAGTCGGTGGGTATACGATGGAGCAGCGGTACTAAATCACAATAGGGGTATTGTTTTTTACAGCGGGAGACCTCCGGGGAGAACCGCTACGGCTGAAGAATGTTTTTTTACCTTAACTATTGCAATTTTTTTATGCATACTTTTTTTGAAGTATAAACCCTAAAAAAACAGTAAATGGCAATAAAAAACATTCTAAAAAACACAGTATTCGGTACTGAAAATTTGGGGACTAAAAATAAAAAATCATTTTCTTTACTAAAAAGTACTGCTTTTTATACTTTTTTAAAAATTATATTTGGTTTTTTAAAAATAAAACTTTGATTAATATTTTTTTGTTATTTTATTCTTGTACTGGGTGATACTAAACCGGGTCGATGGGATAAAAACAAGGTAAAAAACAGTATTCATAAGTTTAAGCTTGCATTTTTTGGGCCCAATAAAATTACTGCGGGCTTTATAAGCCAGCCATCAGGAAGGAGCTACTTCCTATGTGACAACAAACTACATTTTCACAGTGCTTGGTAAAAAAACTAATAGAGGATTTTTTATAGCCAATCAAACGGGGGGGCAATAAATTTGGGCCCAAGGGGTAAAGAGAGCTACTCTCATGAGAATTAAAACAGGGGAAAAGTTAAGGCACTTTTGTGTGTAAATGTTTTACCAATCAGAGAAGAGGGGGTTTAGGGATGGCCAATGGCAGAGGGAGCTACCCCTATGTAAAAAAAATGGAGAAATAAACGGGGCACTTGTCGTTTTGACAAACTAGAAACCCAAAATCAAGTAAGCGGTTTTTGGGGGACTGCCCAAATGGTGGGGAGAGCTCTCTCTATGTAAAATAACAGGGGAAAATGAACAGGGGGTCGCAAGTCAGACTGAAGCCAACCAGATTAGCATTTTCTAAAATTAGCCATGGTAGGAAGCCCCTATGAAAATAACATGGAAATGAACCGGCTTTTATCAGTAACTATTGAATTACCAATCTGAGTGTAACGGTTTTTAGAAGGACCGTAATAGATAAAGCTCTCCTAGGGGAGTACATAAAAAACCGAGTCTAAAGGCTTAAACAAACAGGGTCTGTCGGGAATCAAGTATTGAGGACCTTTGCAAAAAAGAACTACTTATTACAAAACTTGTTTTGCTCGATGTATTATGATTTCTAATGACATTAAAACATAAGACCCCCGAGTTTTGAGTATCATGCAGTTTAAACGTAAAGTTCCATCATGTCTTTTAAAACCTCTGGGTTGCAGTGTTTTTTTATCGTAAATCCAAAACATTTCCCTTTTCTGCAATGTATGAAACTTTTCGTTGGTTTTATCGGATAGGTCTACAGGAGTGATTTTGAGATCATTAAAATTCTGCATGTACAACTTACAATGGAGACCACCTTTGCTTTATGCACCTTTCTTGACACAAGCCGGTGGGCCATTTAATCTTAATGAAGTGCACGGGTGTTCTGCCGACGTTTTGGAGACACAAGAGATTCTATTACAAATTATAAAAGAGCTTTTGCATTAAGGTTAAATTTATAGGAAAGTGATATTGGAAACAGGGAGGTTATATTTGGTGTGGTCAAATATCTTGCAAAAAAAACAACTGGGAGTGCTACATGCCGAACAACCTGTTTAGTAAAAATGGTTTGGGCTTCTCGAGTTGATTTCTGACCTCGGCTTGGGCTATATATTTTTTAATGTTAGGAAGCCCTCCTGAAAATCAATTTGGGGTCTTGGGGATTGATGGACCCAAAAGGGTCTTTCTTCAGTAAGTACCAGATTTATTAAAAATTTGTTTTTTTTTGGATGAGAAGAGTTAAATTGGTGATAAAAATGTTGGTTTTTCGAGCCCAAAGGGGATTTGGAAATTTTTTTTTGGACTTGTTCTTTTTTTTATCTAAATTTTTTTTCTTGCTCAGGGCAGCTTTCTGTGTCAATTTGGAAGTCTTATAAGGGGATCTTTAAGGTGGTCCTAGGGTACTTTTTTTTTTTAAAACCTGTTTTCCCAAAAATTTTTTGTTTGATTTAAAAATTCTTCATCCTGGGTACAATTTTTTCAAACCCCTTTTAAAAATTGCCCGATGGATTTTAATTTAACCAGGGCCTATGGGCGCACTGTAAAAAATGGAAAACGTTTCCATCCATTTTTTTGAAAAATGGGGTAGAAGTAAAAATCGTCATCTTTTAGTGTGTTTTGAGGTCCGAAAAACTATAGATTGGGGTTTATTTCAGCAGTAAACCGAGGTTCCAAGTATTGTTATTAAGGGAGTCAATAAATTTTTGGAAATTTATATGGGGGGGCCCCTACCAATAAAGAACAGATCATCAAAAACCCCTTTTGTAAAGGTATATATTGCAAAAATTTGGGGATGAAAAATACGGTCCTCAAAGGCCCCCAAAAAGAATTAAAAGGAAGGTGCCATTCGGCCCCCATAGGGGGCCATTGACTATGATAATGGTATCTTATTTTTGAAGTAATTATTTTGGAGGATGAATTTCAGGCTTTTACTGGGAAAGTTTTTTTTTTTCCTTTAAAATTTTGTATTATTTTCCATATATTACCAACACAGTGTAATCCTAATCTTTTTGGAAAAATCGAGTATAATAAGTGACATCAGCTGAATTAAAAATGGTTTTGGTTTGGGGGAAATTTCTGTAGAAATTGAATTAATCCCTGAATCCCTGAGATTACTTTTTAGCTTAGTAACTTAGGTTGCAAGTAAGGTCTTGAGTGTGATATTGGCTTTACTGAATTGATCCCTAAAAATAGGGCACCTGGAGGTTTTTTTAGATTTTTGTTTTTTGGGGAAGGGAAGTAAAAAAGGATATTAGTTCTGGAATTAAATGAATTGCTTTTTTTTTTTTAGTAATAAATTTTTCAAGCTAATGCTTGATTTAGGTGTCGAGTAGTGCATTTTGGATTTCCGGGGAAGGGATCTTGTGAAGTAGATTAAAATAGGTATGATCACTTAGAATTTTTCTGTGCTTCTATCTGGTACTGTTCATAACCCTAATTAGGGTCCCACCCCCTTTGTGGGCTGGGCTACACTATACATAGTTTTTCCTTTAATTTTTTTTGATTGCTTTTTTTTCCTTTTGGGGGAGGTTGGAATTTTTTTTTTGCGGGTAATAAGTTGGAGTTCTAGCTAAATCCAAAAAGTTTTAATTAAGTCCCTGGGACTGGGGAGGGTAGAATTTAGATTTCATGGGGCTCGATTTTTTCTTTTTTCTGTAATAGTGGTAATACAGTCCTCGGGGGGGGGGTGCATGGAAAAAGCCTCTTAGTGTGAGTTTCGTACAGATGGTAGGTCTAGAAATAGATCAAAATGGTTTTTCCGTTTTAGTAGGACAAAAAAATAAACCTTTAGTTAGTATACAAACCAATGTGGACTAGATTATATTTTTGGGTAAATTGAATAGCAATTTTTGTAGTTCAAAACAGGAGTATGTTGGTGTTAGAAATTTCTAGTCGGGGCAGGGGGCCTTTTTTTTTTCCTCTGGTCCCCGCCCTGCACCCCTAGTAATGCCTTTTTTTTTGGTGGGTGGTTTTATAGTGGGAGATGTTGGGGGGGTTGAAAACCCCAAAAAAAAAAGGGGGAAAATTTTGCCCTTCAGTATTTATTTCAGTGATTGTGTTGTCCATACAAGAAAGTGGAAGAGACGTGTTTAAATCTCGTGGGTAGTGAATTGGACAGTAAGAAGGGGAAATGATTCATTAAATTTTGTTTTGAAAACCCTTGTGTTCCGATTTATTTTCCAAATCTTTCTCTGATTTTTTGAGCCCTTTTTTTTTATGTCGAAAGGAGGGAAAAAATTTAAATTCCCTTTTCGAATTGGACTGTGGGTGCTTTTCTCCATTCAATCGGGGAGAGACCAGTAATGAATCTATAAATTTCTTTCGAACGTACATGTGCTTTGATTAGGGCATTTTTAAATCGTGTACACGGGAAAGAACCAACCTTTTAGATTCCGTTGCATGGGGTTTTCCTTTGGGGTTCCCCTTTTGGGGGGGATTTTGGTCCCCGTGGGTTTTAGGGAAACTCCCCCCAATGGGTGTAGAGAGAATCCTTTCTGGATCCTTAGGTGGAGCTTTTATATCTGATACTCCTGGAACGTTTTTATGGGGGTTGGTGAAAATCCTTCCTTTGAGGTACTGACTAATTTATTTTGTGGGATAGTGTTTTGTAAATTTTGTTTTTCTACCACAATGACGTTAGGTATATGGGTAGATTGATTTGTATCTGAAGTATGGGAACCCAACCTTCTTTGATGAAGTTTAGAATTGACAAAAGCAGAGGATTTTGCTTTATTGGTTGGGGTGTTTTTCCTATAGCTAGGTAATCTTTCTTTATGGCTCTCCTTATTAATGTTGTTCTTAGTAATATTTTTGTTTTTATTCAATTCCTTATCCCTATTAAATTTTTTCCTTTTTTTTAAATATGAAAAAATTCTTTCAAATTTTTCGTGCTTCTGTGGTAACTCATTGTTAATTTCAAAAAAACTTGATGGGGTTTTCCCAAAAATTGGGGAGATCTAAAAGGATATTTTTTAATCTCTCCTAGGTAAATTTAATAAGGGGGGTTTCCCTTTTCTTAATTAAAAGATCTATTAGTTTTTTGTGAACATTCTTCTAATAATGTTTCCCCTTCATCTATAAGACATATCATTATGAAAGTAGGGACAAAAGTATTTTAAGACCTTTGGGGATCAGATTGAGTTTGTAGTATACAGTAGGGAAAATTACATCTAGATTTTGCTGTCCCCCGTACTAGCTCTTTTCTAATATTAAACAGTTTTTAGTCATTATTTTAGTATCACTTCGCTGAATTTATCTTATCCCTTTGGGATTCCATCGGGGGGCATTCTTTTTTCTCATTATTTTCCCGTAGAAAATTCTCTAGGATTTTCTTTTTTTTGAAGTACCATGTCTTTTGGCGCCACCCTTCTAGTTCTCAAGAAGGAGTCTCCGTGAAAATAAATGATCAAAAAAAAGAAAAAAAGGGGGGACAAAGGGGCGCACAATAGTGAAGTAGTAAAAAAAGGAAGTTGTTAAAAAAATATATGTGCTTACCTTCTGAGGTTTCCTCGTAAATAGAGGGCCAACTCTCATAGCGCTTGCGGGGCTTTTGGATGCCGTACCCGGCACGGCCCACGGTCCAATGGATTCCGGGGTTCAGGAGAAAGCGGAGAAAAGTTAAAAAAGAAAAATGGCGGACCCGGGGCACGTGAATTTTTAAAATAACTAAACCGTGAAATTGGCTTTTGTTGAAAAAGGTCTTAATTCTTTAAAAAAGTATGGGTAATGACCCTCCACTATTAAAAAAAAGAGGACCTAAAACCCAACCGTTTTCCCGCCGTATACCCCCGGCACTTTCTCAAGGGGAAACTGTAAAAAAGCTACTGTGGTATTTAAATAGATGTTTTTTTTGTATAGGTCACGGGAACGTCAACGCAATCAAGGGGGGGACTATTTTTATGAGCTTCAGAGTCATCAGACAGGCTTTTAGTAACAAAGATAGTCCCCCTGTCGGGATAGATTGGGGCACGGGACATCAACAGCATACGGGGTATGTTTCTACACCGGGGGAAACCCCCGTGGGGAACTCGCTACGGCTGAAAGATAGTGTTTACCTATACTATGCATAAATTTTATGCATACAAATTTTTTTTGAAGTATAAAACCAAAAAAACAGTAAATGGCAATAAAAAACATTTTAATAAAACACAGATTCGTGGTACGATAATTTTACAAAAAAATAAAAAATTTCATTTTTTTTTACTAAAAGTACTGCTGTTTATATTTTTAAGAATTAATTTGGGTTTTTTTAAAAAAAAAATTGATTAAAATTTTATTGTGTACTTATTCTTGTACTGGGTGATACTAAAAAAGGGCGAGGATAAAAACAAGGAAAAAAAAAGTAGTTCATAATGTTAAGCTTGCTATTATTTGGACCCCAAAGAAAAATTTTTGGGGGCATTTAAAACCCGCCTATCACGGAAGGACTACTTCCCATGTTACAAATAACTCATATTCACAGTGCTTGGTAAAGAAACAATAAGGGGTTTTTATAGCCAATAATCGGGCGGGGGGTTATAATTGGGCCCAAAGGAAAAGAAGCTACTCTCAGAGAATTAACATGGGAAAAGTTTAAGGGACTTTTTTGTGTAAAATGATTTACCAATCAGAGAAGAGGGGGATTTTCGGAGGCCAATGGGAAGGGAGCTCCTTCCCCAGAAAATAACAGGAAAAAAACAGGGGCGCTTGTCGATTGACAACAGATAACCAATCAATGAAGAGGTTTTGGGGACGACCAATGGTAGGGAGAGCTACTCTTTGTAAAATAACATGGGAAAATAACGGGGGGCCGTAAAGTGACAACTGGATACCCAACCAGGAGTAGCAGTTAAAACTTTACCCAAGGGTAGAGAACTACTCGTATGGAAAATAAAGGGAAAAAGAACCGGGGCGTTTATCAGAACAATTGAATTACCAACTGAGTGTAACAGGTTTAGAAGTACCCATGTAGATAAATGCTCTCTATGGGAACATATAATAACCGATCTAAAGGCTAAACTAAAAATGTCTGTGGGGGAAACATATATTTGGGACCCTTGCAGTAAAAAAACTACTTTTTATCAAAACTTTTTTGGCTCAATGTTTATGATTTTTAAAAGACAAAAAACTATAGACCCTCGATGTTGATATCATGACATTTCAACGATAAGTTCCACTGTCTTTAAAACCCTAGGTTTCAGTGTCTTAGTCTGTAAAAACCAAAACTTCCCTTTTCTGCAATGATAAATCTATGGTGGTTACGGGAAAGGTTCCCCGGAGTGATTATGCAAATCCCCCCGAATGAATGGAAAAACGCCTCAAGTCCAATTCACCAAGGGGAATTATATTTCCCCTTCCAGCATAAAACAAAAAGGGGGCCCGAAAAAAAAGAAAGATTGAGAAAATCAAATCGGAACACAATGGTTTCAAAACAGAATTCAATGAATCACTTTCCCCTTCTATACTGTCACAATTCACTACCCACGAGATTTCAAACACGTCTCTTCCACTTCTTGATATGGACAACACAATCACTGAAATAAATACTGAAGGGCAAAATATTCCCCTTTTTTTAGGGTCAACCCAACTAGTCCCCCCCCCCACCATCTCCCACTATAAAACCAGCCACCAAAAGAAAAGGCATACTAGAGGGTGCAGGGCGGGGACCAGCAGGAAAAAAAGAAAGGTCCCTGTCCCTGACCTAGAAAGTCCTAAGACCAACACTACTCCTGTATCAGAACTACAAAAATCAGGCATATTCAATTTATCCAAATATAATCTAGATCCACATGAGATTAGTATACTAACTAAAGGTCTATTTTTTTGTCCTACTAACAACGGAATTAACCATTTTGATCTATTTCTAGACCTACACCATCTAGTACGCAAACTCACACTAACGAGGCATTTTTCCATGCACCCCCACCCCGAGGACTGTATTACCACTATTACAGAAGAAGAACAAATCGAGATCCCCATGAAATCTAAATTCTACCCTACCCAGTCCCAGGGACATTATATTAAAACTTTTCTGGATTTAGTATCCGATGAACTCCAACTTATTACTCCGACAAATAAAAATTCTAACCTCACCAAACAGGAACAAAAAGCAATCAAGAAATTAAAGGACAACTATGATATAGTAGTACGCCCAGCCGACAAAGGGGGTGGGACCGTAATTATGGATTATGAACAGTACCAGATAGAAGCACAGAAAATTCTAAGTGATCATACCTATTATAATACTACTTCACAAGATCCCTTCCAGGAAGTCCAAAATGCACTACTCGATCACCTAAATCAAGCATTAGCTTGCAATATTATTACTAAAAAAGAAAAGCAATTCATATACATTCCAGAACCTAATATACCATTTTTCTACTTCCTTCCCAAAATACACAAAAATCTAAAAAATCCTCCAGGTCGCCCTATCATATCAGGGATCAATTCCAGTACAAGCCAACTATCACACTTCATAGACCTTCACTTGCAACCTCAAGTTATTAAGCTAAAGAGTCATCTCAGGGATTCAGGTCACTTAATTCAATTTCTCACAGAATTACCCCCCAATCCAACCTATATTTTAATTACAGCAGATGTCACTTCATTATACTCGAATATTCCACATGATTTAGGATTACACTGTGTTGGTAATATACTGGAAAATAATACAAAATTTTCAAAGGAAAAAAAAGCTTTCCTAGTAAAAAGCCTGAAATTCATCCTCCAAAATAATTACTTCAAACATAACGATACCATCTATCATCAGATCAAAGGCACCGCTATGGGGACCAGAATGGCACCTTCCTTCGCTAATATCTTTATGGGGGCCTTTGAGGACCAGTATATTTATCAATCCCAATTTATGCAATATATCACCTTATACAAAAGGTTTATTGATGATCTGTTCTTCATATGGTCAGGACCCGCCCACATAATTCCAAAATTCATTGACTCCCTTAATAACAATACTTGGAACCTCCGGTTTACTGCTGAACATAATCCACAATCTATAGTTTTTCTGGACCTCAATATCACACTAAAAGATGACAGATTCATTACTTCTACCCATTTCAAAAAAGTGGATGCAAACACGTACATCCATTTTGACAGTGCGCACCATAGGCCCTGGTTAATTAATATCCCATACGGGCAATTTAAAAGGGTTCGAAAGAACTGTACCGAGGATGAAGAATTTTTAAATCAAGCAAAATTTTTGGAAAGCAGGTTTAAAGAAAAAAAGTACCCTAGGACCATCCTTAAAGATGCCATGGATAAGACTTCCAAATTGACACAGAAAGACTGCCTGAGCAAGAAAAAATCAGATAAAAACAAGAACAAGTCCAAAACTTCCAAATCCCCCTTGGACTCGAAAATCCAACATTCTTTCATCACCCAATTTAACTCTACTCATCCAAAAATTAAACAAATTCTTAATAAATACTGGTACTTACTGAAGAAAGATCCATTTCTGGGTCCATCAATCCCAGAAAGACCTAACTTGATTTTCAGGAGGGCTCCTAACATTAAAAATATACTAGCCCCAAGCCGAGTCAGAAATCAACCTCGAGAAGCCAACACCATTTCTACTATAACAGGTAGTTCGGCATGTAGCACTCCCAGTTGTTTGTGTTGCAAGACTATTTGTACCACATCAAATATAACCTCCACTGTTACTAATATTACTTATCCTATCAAATTTAACCTTACATGCAAAAGTTCTTTTATAATCTATGTAATAGAATGCTCTTGTCGTCTCCAATACGTTGGCAGAACCACCTGTGCGCTTCATATAAGATTAAATGGCCACCGTGCTTGTGTCAAGAAAGGGGACTTAAAGCAAAGCGTGGCTCTCCATTGTAAGTTAGCACATCAGCAGAATTTTAATGATCTCAAAATCACTCCTGTAGACCATATCCCGATAAACCACACGAATAGATTTCATACATTGCAGAAAAGGGAAATGTTTTGGATTTACAGACTAAAGACACTGCAACCTAGAGGTTTAAATGACATGATGGAACTTATACGTTGAAACTGTCATGTACACTCAAAACTCGGAGGGTCTATATGTTTTATATGTCATTAGAAATCATAATACATCGAGCCAAAACAAGTTTTGATAATAAGTAGTTCTTTTACTGCAAGGTCCTCAAATATTATGGTTCCCGACAGACCATGTTAGTTCCAAGCCTTTAGACTCGGTTATTATATGTACTCCCATAGAGAGCAGCTTTATCTACCATCGGTCACTTCTTAACCAGTTACACTCAGATTGGTAATTCAATATATTACTAAATAAACGCCCGTTTCATTTTCTATGTTATTTTCCATAGCGAGTAGCTCTCTCTACCATTGGCTAATGTTTAGAACTAGCTACATCCTGGTTGGCTATCCAGTCTGTCACTTGACGAGCCCCCGGTTCATTTTCCATGTTATTTTCCATAGCGAGTAGCTCCCCCGACCATTGGTCAGTCCCCAAAACCTGCTTCACTCTGATTGGTTATCTAGTTTGTCAATCGACAAGCGCCCTGTTTATTTCTCCATGTTATTTTACATAGGGAGTAGCTCCCTCTGCCATTGGCCAATCCGTAATACCCGCTCTTCTCTGATTGGCTAAATCATTTTACACACAAAAGTGCCTTCAACTTTTCCCATGTTAATTCTCATAGAGAGTAGCTCTCTTTACCATTGGCCAATTCATAACGCCCGCCCGATTCTGATTGGCTATAACAATCCTCTATTAGTTTTCTTTACCAAGCACTGTGAATATGTAGTTATGTATGATCACATAGGAAGTAGCTCCTTCCGTGATAGGCTGGCTTATAATGCCCGCCAGTAATTTCATTGGTCCAAATAATAGCAAGCTTAACACTTATGAACTACTGTTTTTTACCTTGTTTTTATCCCATCGACCCGGTTTTAGTATCACCCAGTACAAGAATAAGTACACAATAAAATATTAATCAATAGTTTTATTTAATAAACCAAATATAATTCTTAAACAAGTATAAACAGCAGTACTTTATAGTAAAGAAAATGCATTTTTTATCTTTTAGTCCAAATTAACCTTACCACGAATACTGTGTTTTATTAGAATGTTTTTTATTGCCATTTACATGTTTCTTTAGGTGTTTATACTTCATAAAAAATGTATGCATAAAATATATGCAATAGTATAAGGTAAACACTATCTCTTCAGCCGTAGCGAGTTCTCCACGGAGGTCTCCCGGCTGTAGAAACCAATACCCGTATTGCTGATTGATGTACCGCTGCTCCAATCGTATACCGACACGACTATCTCTTGTCTACTAGAAGCCTGTCACTGATGACTCTGACAGCTCATCCAACTAGTCGGCTCCTTTGATATGCTGATTGACATTCCAGTCGACCTATACAAAAAATAACATCTATTTAAATACCACAGTAGTCTTTTTTACAGTATTACCCTTGAGAAAGTGCCGGTATACGGCAGGAAACGCGTTGGGTTTTAGCGTCCTCTGTTTTTAATAGTGTGAGGGTCATATACCCATACATTTTTAAGAATAAAGACACTTTTTCAACTAAGCCAATATCACGGCTCTAGTTATTTTATATCCCACGTGCGCCGGGTCCGCCATTTTTACTTTTTATAACAGATTCCATCCGGCGTTCTCCTGAACCCCGGAATCCATTGGACCAGTGGCAGCCATGACACGGGCTACGGCATCCAAAAGCCCCGCAAGCGCATATGAGAGTTGTGCCTCTATATTACGAGCGCAACCTCAGAAGGTAAGCACATATACCTATTTTTTAACAACCTCCATTTTTACATACTTCACTATTGTGCGCCCCCTTTGTCCCCCCTTTTTTTTTCTCTTTTTGATCAAACTAAATGGAATACTATACTGAGTAAGTGCTCATTGGAATTAATGACGCTAATAGTGGAACAGGAACAAGAAAGTCTTACCTTGCTAAAACCGCAGATCGCCGCAGCAAAAAATGAACTTGCTAAATATAAAGATGAACCACATTATATGCAAACATGGGAAAAATTAGAATCTATTTTAAAAAAATTAGAAGACAACATCATCTCCACCAAGCAGAACAAATTCAAGCGAGACACTAATGATTACTCTTCAAACCAGGTATACACCTGGAAACCATCTGGCCATCGACCCTGCTCCATTCTTCGCACCAATCAAGGATATTGAAACAGACGGAGATCCCAAAGAAGTGTTCGTTTTTCTGATATTGACTCCACTATGGACAGATCATTAGTCAACCCTTCGGGGTTTTTTTCAGATGACAATTCAAATAATGTTAATCTGTCTAATGACAACAGAAATGATATACCGTGAGGGGCTGATACAGCCCCTCTTTTTTGCTAAAGTTGAATTTTTTCTCCGACTCGTTGAGACAGGACAGCTCCCACAGCCGAGTCTGAGGCATCAACTTCAACAATGAAGGGTAACTCAGGATTTGGATGGATCAGTAAAGGTGCAGAAGTAAAATAAGTTTAATTTGTCAAAAGCTATTTGTGCTTCTGGAGACCATGAAAATTCCTTGGTTTTCTTTGTTAGAGTAGTAATTGGCAAAATGATCTTGGAGAAGTCTTTTATGAATCTCCTGTAGAAATTTGCAAACCCTATAAATCGTTGAATATCCTTCAAATTTCTTGGAGTGGGCCATTCCACCACAGCTTGGATTTTACTAGGGTCCATACTTAGTCCTTCTGGGGAGATGATATATCCAAGAAATTTAATTTTGGTTTTGGTCAAATTCACATTTTTCCAGTTTTTTTTCCAGGACTAATTGAACATGTCTGCGATGTTCCTCCAAGGTGTCTGAAAATATAAGAATGTCATCAAGGTACACAACCACAAATTGGTCTAAGAAGTCTCGAAACACATCATTAATGAAATGCTGGAAGGTTGCAGGGGCATTACAAAGGCCGAATGACATAACTAGGTATTCAAAATGTCCATATCTGGTTCTAAAGGCAGTCTTCCACTCATCTCCTGGACGAATGCGTATGAGATTGTAAACCCCTCTCAAATCTAGTTTGGTAAACATCTTGGCAGAGCAGAGTCTTTCCAGCAACTCAGAAATTAAGGGAAGAGGGTATCGATTTAAAACAGTAATTTTATTTAGTTCTCTGTAGTCGATACATGGTCGCAGGGTTGAGTCTTTCTTTTCAACAAAGAACAAGGGTGCTCCAGCTGGTGATGAGGAAGGTCGAATGAAGCCTTTCTTTAAATTTTCATCTAGATATTCCCTGAGTACTTTTAATTCTGGTTCAGAGAGGTTGTAAATGCGTCCAAAAGGAATGGTGGTTCCAGGAAGCAACTCGATTGGACAGTCAAAAGGACGATGAGGCGGTAATTGATCAGCTTTTTTCTTGCTACAGACGTCGCTGAACTGTTAGTACTGAGGAGACAAATTATCATAAGTCTGCTGAGAAATCTCAGAAACTTGTATTTGTTTTCGGACAGATAGCTTTGGATGACTGTCCCTACAGTACTCGGAAGGAAAGGTTAGAGTTCTTGATTCCCAGTTGATAGAAGGATTATTAATAGCAAACCATGGAATTCCTAAAATCACTGGGAACTTGGGAGACGAAATGAGATGAAAACTGATAGTTTCATGATGATTAGGTTCAATACAGATTCCAAGTTCAGTTGTCTCATGAGTTACAGGCCCAGAAGATAAAGGTGATCCATCAACAGTTTCCATATCAATTGGCATGGATTTTGTTCTGCTCGCAATGTTATTGTCAAGGGCAAATTGTAAATCCATAAAATTTCCCCATGCACCAGAATCCAACATGGCTGAACATTGCATTTTATGGCCCCCAAGTATGACTTGTTAGGGATAACGAAATGAGAGGATGGTGAATAATCTTTGTCTACAGCCACAGATGAGATGGTCTGCACAACAGAATCTGGCAGTTGAGAAAGGTCAAGATTGCTTTCTGTCTTGGCACACGTGCAGGCTATAGACCTCTGAATCTTGTTGGGACAGTTTATGGCATAATGTCTAGAGCCCCCACAGTACAGGCACAAATTTTCTGTACGGCGCCTCTCCTTTTCTGCTGCAGTAAGCGGTTTTTGGATAACGTTAATCTGCATAAGTTCAGGTGCAGTTTCAGTTCTTTGCTGGGTGTTCAAAGATGATTGACTGAAGGAGTAGGTAGGACTGTTTCCAAACATCCGCAGTCTTTCCTTTCTACGTTCAGTAAGTCTCTGATCGATTCTGATGCACAGCTGAACAAAATCCTCAAAATTATCAGGGGCCTCAACTCTGGCAAGCTCATCTTTCACCAGTTCTGATAATCCTCGTCGAAATTGACTCCTCTGGGCTGCTGGATTCCATGTGGTGTCCGCTACCCAGCGATGAAATTCTGTTGTGTATTCAGCAACTGAGCGCCGCCCCTGCCGCAGATTATGTAATTTTGCCTCGGCTGTGGCACAACGATTTGGGTCATCAAACACTTGATTCATAGCAGTGATAAAGTCATCTAAGTCATTAAGAAGGTCACAGTTCTTTTCCACATAAGGGGACGCCCATGCAAGAGCTTCATCTGTCAGAAGATTGATTATAAACAGCACTCTTTTTCTATCACTGGTGAATGGAGCAGGCTGCATTTGGAAATAAATACGACATTGATTCAAGAATCCTCGGTAATGGTGACGATCCCCATTAAACTTTGAGGGCAGAGGCATGCGGGTATTAGAATCTGAGCCGGTGTTACGTATATCCAGAAGTTGCCTTTGAAGCTCAATTACTTCCTTCTGTTGGTCCAGCACCAGGTATTGCAATTTAGAAAAATTTTCTTGATAAGTGGCACCAAATTCTTGAAGTTCAGCCACTTGTTGCCTCAAGGTGCTTACAACAGACTCCATGTTGGGAGAGATTATTCTGTAACGATCAGGAGCTGGTTTGGAGTCTTAGGTTGCGGCTACTAGGTTACCTACTTGTAGAAGCATGGTCAGCAGAGCCAGAATTCTGTACACGTGTGGCCGGTTTCGGTACTTGAGGAGCAGGCAGGAGTCGTAGTCAGGAAGAAAGTCAAATGTTGGTACACAATTCGGGCAGTGTCAGTTTGGGGAGCAGGCAGTAATCGTAGTCAGGAGGAAAGCCAAAGGTCGGTGCACAATAGAAGTCAGACTACAATAGCAGAACAGCACAACCGGCTAGATTACCGGCAGAGCACAGTAATCTTTCAAGGAGAAAGTGCAAGGCTGGGCTTAAATAGGAAGTCCAATTAGACATGGGTGGAGCAAACAGGAGATCAAGGACCAAAACTAAGAGAACAGGGAACTAGGTAAAGTTCAGCATAGGAGCTGTCCAGAAGAGCAAACAGCTCAGTGAGAAGAGCCGTTGCCTGGGATGCAAGAGTCTGGGAGTTCAATTCCTGACACCAATTCTGCTTTCAGATGTGGGGTGATGTTACACAACCAGGCAGCCCCTTCTAGTCTTTCCTTCCAATCTTCGAGCAAAACATTGTCACCACTAAACTTGGGTAAGTGGCTCAGCAGAGCACCCACCGGGACTGTAGGTGAGACACTGGACGAGGCGGAAGTAACTCTGTCAGTCGCCATATCAGTATCCATCCTATCGCACTACAACAAATGTGGGGAGAGACGATGTGGGACTCTGGTGATGAAGTGTATTGGCGTATAAATGAGGCAAACGAGACAACAGCTAACCGGGAGAACTGTGGCTTTACTTTCCTTTACTTCCTCCAGCAACGACATTTGTAGCACAATCCAGTCGTCCACACCGAGTATCAATCAGCTCCAGTAGCACGCACTCATCCAGCAGTTCCAGAGGGAGCACTCTCAGCTCAACCTCACCGCTCTACCCTGACTGACCTTCCGTGGATGCTCCACTCAGCTCAGGGGGGACTACCTTGTACTTCAGCTGTGTTAACGGCCTCTCTTATCCTTTACTCGAATGTGCTCCCAGCTATAGGCAAAGCTCTGCCCCAGCTCCTGCCCGGCTTACTTGCTGTCAACGAATAACTATTTACAAGTCCTTTGTTCTCAGGGCTACTTCTTTGCCTTTCATTCAAATCTGCCTCCTCTCATCTCCAGCCGCAATTATGAGGGTGATGCTCCCTGCCCACTATCCTGTGGCAGAATCTCCAGCAGACTTCTCTTGGCAGACTCTCAGATTTACTGCATGTCTCACTATTTATTTGAATCCCCCTCGCTGGCAACTAAACCCCCTTCTGCTTCACAGAGTTTCAGCTCCCTATTGGCTGAGGGTTATGACGCCACTGTTACCAGGCAGACTACAACTGAGGAAGGAAACTTCAATGTTAACCTATAGCTTACTGAATCTAATATTCCTCTTACTGCTATACCTAAGTCTCTATAATACAATTACACTACTTTTCTAGATAGGGATAACTACAGCTTTGCACATCCTACACACTAGTGAATAATTCCTGCTAAAATTAGTATTGGAAGCTCTCTATAGCTGTACTGAGAAGGTGGGCTTTTCTTGATGTACTTTAATGGTTGTTTGTATAATTTAGTGAAATATCATTCCCTGGTACTTCCTCTCCCCTCTTGTAGCTTGTTAGTAGATTAGGAACAGAACTTTGCACATGTAATGCTAAATGAATCCAAACAACAGCAAGCAATGCAAGGAGTTCACCAGTAGTCACATGAAAAGCCAGCGTATCAATAAAAAGACTCATATGCAAGAATAAGTGTGAAAAACAGAAACAAAGTGTAACCAAAATACCTAATATCCAAATAAAGAAGACGTTTAATGTGTACTATGAAGAAATGGATACATAAAGTAATACAGTATGTGTCAAAATTAGGTAATAAATAAATAGAAAAATACATAGAAGTATGCCCCTATCTGGGCATAGGTTTAATTCTTTTCACAACTTTGGGGTGCTTGCCTTAGTCATCCATATTATTTGTGTATATAAATACTTCTGTCTATATTTCTATATATATATATATATATAATTTTATATATATATATAATATATATATATATATATATATATATATATATATATATATACATATATATATATATATATATATATATATATATGTAATATATATATATATATATATAAAGCAAAAATGCACAGTGCTCAAATGAAATACCAAAATTAGGCAATATATATATATATATATATATATATATATATATATATATATAGCCTAATTTTGGTATTTATTACTTTATGTATTCAGGTCCTCATTGTACACGTTAGAGTTTTTTTTATTTGAGTACTGTGCATTTTTGCTTTTTATATATTTTTTTTACAATTATTTGTATATTAATTTGCATAAATGTTATTGCATTCCACATGTACTTTTATTTCGCAACTCTCTAATCTTGTTTAGGGGCTGTTGTGTCTGTATGGTGGTACTTGCTTGCGATGGCAGCCGAGGTATAGCGTGGTACAGAATCGTAAGGCAGGCTCGTAGTCGTAGTCCCATTTTCTGTATGTTTTTTCTGTAAAGTTGTTAGTGTAGAGTCTCACAAGACATGAGGAGCCGTGAAGAGGCTTATGAGCTTGTGTTATGGGGCCCCATCACCAACTAATACCTCATATTTAATATTTTTCCAGTATGCCCTTTCTTATTTGCCCAACAGTGCTGGGGAGTAGAGTGTGCCAGTGTTGTGTTGGACACTTAGAAAATACTGGGCAGCCCGTCTGGTCTAATAGTATGGGTGTCACTAATAGGTTGTAAGCCAGCATTGTGTACCACACGTATCTATATTTATGACACACTTTTGTATTGCCTTATTATATGCAATTTTAGTACCGGCAACCACCTCCCTCATGCCCTGAGGTTGTAGGAGTGATTGTTTCATTGGTTACTTTGCATCTGTGCAATCTCCCCATGCATTATACTGCGGCTTTTCTGCATGCTGGTGTGAATAGGTGTTAAAGTTGGTGTGCAGTTTTTCATCTTGCTCTAGCAATTAGCTGCACATGTGATCTTTTTCCCAGTCAGCATAAATGGCAAAGTTGCTAGCTACTGGGTTCATGTTTGTTCAGCCATTGAGCTGTTCACAAGCCCCAAAGAATTGGAGTGGTTTTTTTTTGAGTAAGTAATGTCCCATTTTCTGTATGTTTTTTCCTGGAGGAATTTCTGCACCAACTCACGGTCCAGGATGTTGTCCTCCGGCTCCCATGATCTTTCCTTAGGACCAAACTGCTTCCAGTTGATTAGGAAATGCCGCTTTCCCCTGATGGTCTTAATATCCAGGATTTCTTTTACAGCGAAGATATTGGAGGACTCCGCTTCGGAAGACAGAGGAGCAATCCTCTGGGAAAAGCGGTTCAGGAACACAGGTTTCAACAAGGAGACATGGAAGGAGTTGGGAACACGCATGATGGGTAGGAGCCGGAGTTTATAGACAGCCGGGTTGATGCGACTGAGTACTTCAAATGGTCCTACATATCGGGGATCCAGTTTGTAAGAGGAGATCTTGAGCCGGATATATCTGGACGAAAGCCACACCTTGTCGCCAGGGGAAAAAAACTGGAGAGGGTCTTCTATTTTTGTCCAGTTGGACCTTCATGCGTGCGGACGCATGCTGCAGAGACTGCCGCATCTGATTCCAAATGGACAGCATATCTCGGGCCAAAGTATCCGCAGCCGGCACCTCAGACGGAGAAAACAATGATAACAGAGGGCGGGGATGCTGGCCATACACAACGAAAAATGGAGAGGTACCAGTGGATTCCGAATCCAGAGAGTTATATGAAAACTCTGCCCAAGGAAGTAAACTAGCCCAGTCATCCTGTCGGGCCGAAACAAAGTCCCGCAAATAGCCCCCCAAGATCTGATTGATTCTCTCCACTTGTCCGTTCGTCTGTGGGTGGTAGGCCGAGGAGAAATCCAGGTTCACCTGCAACCGAGAGCAGAGAGCCCGCCAGAACCTCGACACGAATTGGACCCCCCAATCCGAGACAATATGCTGGGTAAGTCCGTGTAGACGGAAGATGTGGAAAAAAACCTGGCTGGCCAACTGGGGGACAGATGGCAGACAAGGCAAAGGGATAAATTGCGCCATTCAAAAAACGACCCAACCAACCCAGATGACTGTGTTGCCCGAGAAGGGGGGAAGATCCGTGATGAAGTCCATCGCCACATGAGACCAAGGGGCCCTGGGGATGGGCAGAGGATGGAGCAAACCTGCGGGTTTATGGCGAGAGGTCTTGTTACGGGCAAAAGTAACGCAGGACTTCACAAATTCCTTGACGTCCCTCGCAAGCTCCGACCACCAGTAAAAACGGGAGATTAGGAGGAACGATTTGCGTTCTCCGTGGTGACCGGCCACTAGAGAACAGTGTCGCCATTTCAAAATTCTCCTGTGGAACACAGGACGGATGTAAGTCTTCCTTGGAGGCACCTTTCGAAGAATCACCGGAGCCGCAGAGATCCAGCGTTCGGGGGAAATTATATGCTGGGGCACGCCCTTCTCCCCCAACACATCGGAGACACGGGAGAGCGCATCAGCCCTGACGTTCTTCTCTGCCGGTCAAAAATGTATCTGGAAGTCGAAGCGCGAGAAGAAGAGGGACCACCTGGCTTGACGTGGATTGAGGCTTTGGGCCGATTGGAGGTACTGAAGATTTTTATGGTCGGAGTAAATGGTGAAGGGGTACCGAGCTCCCTCCAGAAGATAACGCCATTTCTCTAAGGCCAGCTTGATAGCCAGCAACTCCCGATCCCCCTTGGTGTAATTTTTCTCCGCCGGGGAGAAGGTCTTGGAGAAGAAGGTGACCATCTTGCTCTTAGGTCCCTTCTGCGTGAGAATTGCGCCTGCCCCGACTAAGGAGGCATCCACCTCCAGAAAGAATGGATTCTCGGTATCAGGTCTGGTCAGGACGGGCGCGGAGGCGAATGCTGCCTTAAGCTGAATGAATGCCTTTTCGGCCTCTGGCAGCCACTGCCTCGGGTTGGTGTTCTTCCTAGTAAATGCAATGATAGGCACCACCAATGTAGAATAGTGCAGAATAAATTGTCGATAGTAATTAGAGAAGCCCAAGAAGCGCTGTATGGCTCGTAGACCCACCGGCCTAGGCCACTGCAAAACGTCCGATAACTTGGCAGGATCCATCTGTAACCCTCGGTCCGAGATGACGTAACCAAGGAACGGGAGGCTGGTCTGGTGGAAGAGACATTTCTCTAATTTGGCATAGAGGTGGTTGGCACGTAGTCGCTCCAACACCAGGCGGACATGGGAGCGATGAGTCTCCAAATCCGCAGAAAATACCAAAATGTTGTCAAGGTAGACCACGACACAAGTTTAGAGGAGATCCCGGAATATATCATTTACAAATTCTTGAAAGACTTCTGGGGCGTTGCACAGACCGAAGGGCATGACGAGGTACTCAAAGTGACCATCCCGGGTGTTAAAAGCAGTCTTCCACTCATCCCCCTCTCGAATGCGGATGAGGTTGTAGGCCCCTCGCAGGTCAAATTTGGAGAAAACCTTTGCTCCATGAAGCCGGTCAAACAGTTCTGTGATCAATGGCAAGGGATAGCGGTTCTTTACAGTGATTTTATTAAGTCCCCGATAATCGATACAAGGCCGCAGGGTGCCATCTTTCTCCTGCACAAAGAAAAATCCTGCCCCCGCCGGAGAGGAGGACTTGTGTATGAAGCCTTTCTGAAGGTTTTCCCGAATGTAGGTCGATATGGTTTGGGTTTCCGGCACCGACAGCGGGTAGACCTTGCCCCTGGGTGGACTGGTTCCCGGCAGTAAGTCAATCAGGCAGTCGTAGGGGCGTTGAGGCGAAAGGGTCTCGGCCTGATTCTCAGAGAAGACGTCCGCATTATCCCGGTATTCCGTGGGCAGACGTGGCAGAGGCCTGGAGGACGGTTGGGAAGAAGCAGAGCGCACCAGGTGTGGTGCCACCAGGGAAAAGTTCTAGCAGTCAGGACCCCAGCGCACGACCTCGCCTGTCTTCCTATTGAGTGTAGGGGCATGGGACTGCAGCCATGGAAGCCCCAACAGGATCGCTGAGGAAGATCTAGACAGCACGTAGAGGGAGACCTTCTCCTTGTGCAAGACGCCCATGTGGAGGGTCACCGGCTTGGTCCTGTACCGAATGGCGTCTCCAAGGAGTTCCCCTGTGACCGAGGATATCACCAACGGCTTCTCCAGTCTAACCACTGGAAGCTGATACCGGGACACAAGGGCAGCGTGGATAAAATTCCCAGCAAAACCGGAGTCCAGGAAAGCAGGACATTGGAATACAAGTCCCGAGTCAGTCCTGATCTCCATCGGCATAGTCAGGCGCGGAGAGGATGAGTTCTCACCTAGGGATGCCTCTCCAACATGGCCTAGGTGCGGGCATTTCCTGGACGTTGTGGGCGAAGCGGACAGCTCCTCCGAAAATGATCCGGACTGGCGCAGTACAGGCACAGTTTTTTCTGCACGCCGACGAGATAATTCCTGTTCAGAAATGTGAGCCTGATCCACCTGCATGGGCTCTTCCCCAGACGGTAAAGGAAGCGGCAGTGGAGGCCTCTGGAACAACGAAGCTAGGCGTGGCAGACAGCAGGGTCATGCCAGGTCACGATCTTGGCAAAGCTCTTCTTGCCTCTCAGCGAAGCGCACGTCTTTGCGAGTGGCCAGGTGGATTAATTCGCTTAAGGGGAATGGCAAATCTCTTGCTGCAAGGGCGTCCTTAACCCTGCTGGAAAGGCCGTTCTTAAAGGTGTCGCACAGGGCGGCGTCATTCCAGGACAGCTCTGATGCCAGGGTACGAAACTGTACAGCATAATCTCCAACCGAGGATTCGCCCTGGCGCAGGTTCAAAAGTGCAGTCTCCACAGAAGACGCCCGCACTGGCTCCTCGATGACACTGCGGAATTCTGAGAGGAAGGCATGCAGGTCCGCAGTCACCGGATCGCTCCTGTCCCAGAGGGGTGTAGCCCAATCCAGGGCCTTCTCGGACAACAGGCTGACCAGAAACGCCACCTTGGAACGTTCAGACAGGAACTGGTCCCCCATTAACTCGATATGCATGGTGCACTGGGCGAGGAATCCCCTGTAGAGCTTGGGGTCACCGTCAAATTTGGCGGGCAGCGACAAACGGAGCTTGGGTCCTAACGGAGTCAGTGGCGTCGCCGGAGCGGGAGCGGCCATGGGAGGAGGAGGAGGCTGCTGCTGGGCGGTGACGAGCTGCTGCATCATGGTTGTCAACTGATCCAGCTGTTGCGCCTGCTGGGCCAGTTGCTGAGACTATTAGGCAAACACGCGAGAGAGGTCCGCCACACTGGGCAATGGTACCTTGGCGGGATCCATGGCCGGATCTTACTGTAATGGTCCAGGACGTATAAGTGGATCCACTGGACCACCGCAAGCGATGGTGTAAGCCACGCCAGGGAGCGGAGTTTAAGTAGGTCCCAGTTTTCACCAGTGAAAAAACTTTGAGACTCTCGGTTCACATATTTTGATCAAAAGATGTTTAAGCTGCCCACGACTTTCAACGTGATCTCAAAATCGGGCAGTCCTATGCTATCTTTACCTCTCAATCGAGCCAATCAGGCCTCTCACTGGGTCCACCGACCTCCATTATTCAGAGAGAAAAATAAAAAACACCCAACCTGCAAGCTGCCCTTCTTATGACAGCCTGTGAGTGGGCAGGGACAGAAACCCAAAATGGAAGCACCCCTTCCTTCCCATATTGGTTAAAATCAATGTACACCAAGTACAACGTATGTTTCTGCACACAAAAACATTTCTGAAAAAACGTATGCAAACCTGGGTGCCACTGGCAGGGCTGCGGCACACATGTAATTATACATGTACACACACAGACCGCCGCCAGCGGCACACTACTGCAAAAAGGGCAATACACTACGTGGAAATCCCTAAAGAAGCATTTATGCTATCTATCATACATAAAAAAAACTTTGAGACTCTCGGTTCACATATTTTGATCAAAAGATGTTTAAGCTGCCCACGACTTTCAACGTGATCTCAAAATCGGGCAGTCCTATGCTATCTTTACCTCTCTTTCACCAGAGCCCGCCGCAAAGCGGGATGGACTTGCTGTGGTGGGTCTACCAGGTCACTACCCTTGACGCGACTTGCTTGTGATGGCAGCCAAGGTATAGCGTGGTACAGAATGGTAAGGCAGGCTCGTAGTCGGGGACAGGCAGAAGATCAGGACAGGCGGCAATGGTTCGTGGTTGTGGACAGGCAGGAAAGTCAGGGCAGGTGGCAGAGGTTCGAGGTTAGGAGACGGAGGCAAACGGTACGTTACATGGGAGATCAGAACAAGGCTTCAGGAAACGCTTTCTCTATAGGCAAAGGTACTAAAGATCTGGCAGGGAGTGGGCAGAAGCACCCAGGTAATATAGAGGCAGCGCCCGCCAATTAGCCCATTACCCTAAAGAACGGGGACGCGCGCGCTGGGCAGCAGGAGCATGCTGAGACACTGGAGCACAGCCAGGTGAGTACCGGCGTGCAGGGGGACGAGTGCGCCCGACACCCGGGCAGCGGCGGCACTCGCCCTGATAGCGGGGGCACTGACAGAGTTGCAGGCTGCGGCGCTGTTCGCAACACAATAATTGCTTTATTTGTCAAATAAAAACATTTGCTATCTTCAGAAGTGCCATATTTTGAAATGACAGATTTTTAAGTGGTATGATGATGAAATATGACAGAAACTGATAGAGCATACCCCGCTAAATCCCTCAACCTGTTAGCTCTCACAGAAATATGGCTCCAACAATCTGACACTGCTTCCCCTGCTGCTCTTACCTATGGTGGCCTACACTTCACCTACACCCCCAGGCCTGCGAACAGGCAGGATGGAGGAGTCTTCATATTTCTTTCTCCACACTGCACTTACTAAGTCATTCTTGCCGCACCCGCCCTAACTTTCCTTTCCTTTGAGGTTCACAACCTCAGACTCTTTCGGCCATTTTCTCTCAGAGTCACAGCTGTGTACGGCCCCCCAGGCTCATCCTGCCAGTTTCTGGATCATTTTGCTGCCTGTCTTCCTCACCTCCTCTCAACTGAAATACCCACACTCATCATGGATGATTTCAAAATCCACAGTGATGACCCCATGTCTCCTTCCTCCTCTCAGTTTCTTTCACTAACATCTTTCTTTGGCCTCTCGCAATTTGGTTGGATGGTCTTCTGTCATCTCTGTTCAATTTCTAACTTTACTAACTCTCCTTATGTGCTCTCTGATAATAACCTTATCTCTTTTACTATATCTAATTCTCAACCTTCTCTGGACAAACCTGCCCATCACACATTAGGAAACATCCACTCCATCAACACTCAGGAACTCATAGACACAATACAGTCCTCACTGTCCCCAATCTCCGCCATCTCCTGTCCTGACCTGGCTGTTAAACAATATAAACAATATAAGGAAACACTCTCAACTGTCTGGACATATTGGCACCACTTCTACAGCATACCACCAGAGCTAGATGCCTGTTTGACACTTTCCACTTACACCTCAGGCCTAAAGCTCATGCCTGGTCACTGACCTCTGTGCTGAAGACCTGGCCACTTACTTCAAAGACAAGATCGATTGTATCCAACAAAATGTCTCATCTCAAACCCCAAGTAGTACCCATCCCGTTCCTCCCCGCACGTCCTCTAGTTTGCTCTCAGTTCTTAACCCAAAGACAGAAGAAGGAATATCCAGGCTTCGCTTATCTGCTCACCCCAGTACCTGCTCTAGTGATCCCATTCCCTCTCACCTTGTCTAATCTATTTCTACAGCTGTCCTCTCTCATCTAACTGCCATCTGTAACCTCTCCCCTCTCTCCTCTACGATCTTTCCATCTTCATTAAAACACACTGCTATAACACCTTTTCTGAAAAAGCCCACCCTGGACCCATCCTGTGCTGCTAATTACAGACCAGACTCTAATGTGCCCTTCATCTCTAAACTCTTGGAACACTTGGTCTACTCTTGCCTAATCTGCTATTTCTTCACTAACTCTCTTCTCAATCCTCTACAATAAGGTTTCTGCACCTTACACACCACAGAAACTGTTCTAGCTAAAGTCTCTAATGACCTCCTCACAGCTAAATATCAGGGCATTGGCATCCAGGACACTGCACTCTCTTGGTTCTCATCCTACCTCTCTGACCGCTCATTCAGTGTTTCATTTGCAGGTTCTACTTCTTCTCCTCTCCCTCTTGCTGTTGAGGTTCCACAGGGATCGGTTCTTTGTCCTCTCCTCTTCTCAATCTACACAGCCCCCAATGGACAAACCATCAGCAGATTTGGCTTCCAGTACCATCTCTATGCTGATGACACTCAATTATACACCTCTTCCGGTGACATCACTCCTGCCCTACTACAAAACACCAGTGATTGTCTGTCCACTGTCTCTGACATCATGTCCTCCCTCTATCTTAAACTAAACCTCACTAAAACTGAACTCCATGTCATTCCACCAACTACTAACTGACCCCACCCTGATATTTCTGTTTCAGTGTGTGGTAGTACCATAACTCCTAGGCAGCAGGCCCGCTGTCTTGGGGTTATACTAGATTCTTCACTCCCTACATCCAATCTCTTACCCGCTCCTGTCACTTGCACCTCAAGAACATCTCTAGAATCCATCCTTTTCTTATTGTGGAAACAACTCAAACTCTTATTGTTACTCTTATTCTTTCTCGTGTTGACTACTGTAATTCCCTGCTTATCGGTCTCCCTCTCTGAAACTCTCCCCTCTCCAACCTGTCCTTAATGCAGCAGCCAGGCTTTCTTTCCAGCTGCTTATACTGATGCCTCTACCCTGTGTCAGTCACTGCACTGGTTAACCATTCAGTACAGGATACGACATAAACTCATCACTTTCACCCATAAAGCTCTCCACAGTGCCGCATCCTTCTACATCTACCCCTCACCTCTGTCTGCCACCCTACCCGGTCTCTACGCTCTGCTGCTGATATCAAATTACATTCCTCAGTCATCCGAACCTCCCATACCCATCTTCAAGATTTCACACATGCTGCACCGTTTCTCTGGAACATGCTACCATGGGACACACGCGCAACCCTCAAAATTTTAAGAAGGCCCTGAGAATATATCTTCTCAGTCTGGCCTAACACAATCCCTAATTGCTAACCCTCCACTCTCTAGCACACAAATTTCTATCACTCCCTACACTTTGGCACTTATCTGTATATAGCTGTACTGTCTGGGTGGCAGGCAGGGCCGTCTTTTTCCATTGGGCAGTGTAGGTGGCTGCCTGGAAGCCCCATGAGCGCAGGGGGCCCTCCCCGACAGCCACCTACCCTGCCCAGTGGTGTGACTCGGCTCCGGTGACAGGTCCGGTGGCAGGCCAATATGCAGGCCTGAACCCGCTGCATATTTAAGCGGCGCAGGAGGTGATGTCATCACCTCCTGCGTCACTGTATTTCCTAGGCCAACAGTCCATAGGCTTCCAGCCTAGGAGATCCCAGGAGCAACATCCTAGTGTAGGTGGTGTGAGGACGTCACATTGCTCATGCCAGAAACCAGCTCCCGGAGAGAGGTCCATGGCGTGTTTGCGCAGAAAGATATGTAACATTTTGTAATTTTTTTTTTCAAAGTCGGAGGAGACTATAACCTACAGGTGCCTATATACAGGGGGCTATACCCTCTAAGGGCCCTATAAACTGAAAATAAAATCTACGGGGATCTATAAAGGGGGGGGGTGTAGACCAACTCTCCCTGATTGTCAGGGAAGAGTTGGTAAATCTCCTGCTTTGGTAGGTTTGCCACCAATCTGGTAAACCCCGGGGGGACATTTTTTACTGCGGGGGCTAGTGCCGGATTTTATTTGTACTGGCCATATCAAGTACGAACTTTTGAATACCTCTTGGGCATCCCTATTGGGGAGTTCAAGGGCTTATTTGGACGCTGTTTGGACGTGATTTTTCAGCGCCCAAAACAGCATAAAACTCCCCTAAACATTCTTCAAAAGAAGTTTTTGATGCCCCTTAACAAGGGTTTTTCCACCCTAAAAAAGAAAAACCAGGGCAAAAAAGTGTCAAAAAATGCCACAAAACCTGTTGTCACAATAATCACGGGGCAGCATATATGGCTGAAAAGGGGCCAAACAAGTCAAAATTTGAAAATTTTGGGTTGGTTTTACCCTAAGGCTATAGGCAGCAAAACCACTTTATCATCAAAGTAATTTTTTTATGGCGGGGGTTGCTCTTAAAAATAGTGTGGGGGCCAGGAAAAGGATAAGAGATGCCCCTTGAAATCACTTGGTACATGGGGCCAATTGTAGTTAGTACTCTTTTTCTTGGGGAAAAAAAAAAACTATGAAAATTAAGTAAGTACAAACATAAACCAGGGGGCGCCGGCACTTCGGGCGAAGCCCCAAAACCCTTTTCTGCCCCGAAGAATACCCTCCAACTCTCCTGCTCGCTGCAGTGGGCTCCGCCCACCTCCAGAGCTTTACCATCTCAGGGAGCAAGAGCACCCCCCCTCTCTTTGTCCCCCTCACACCCTCCCCCGGAGCTACAGCACCTACAGAAAGGGGTTTTCCCCTCCGCTTCTGACGGCTCCGCACAAATCGTCGGCCCATCATAAAAACCCAAACGAGTTTCGGGTTTCCCAAGTTTTCCAAGCTCCTAAACACCCAGGACTTCTAGGACCCCGGGGACCCGCATAAGGTATGTCCTGAAGCGGGATGGAGGGCTATCCCCCACCTCACAGTCTATGCTCATATACTGGACCTTTCCCCACAGAGGACAGTATATTAGATATACAGGGCCCCGATAGGGCAGTAAAACCCGGGCCCGGGCGGTCTGTAAAAGCCAGGGGGGGGCCCGCTCCGCCCCCAACTCCCCCCCCTCGGCTCACTGCAGCTCCTCTTAATTGTATGCCTCCTGCACGTGCATACAATTAAGATTTTGGAGGGATAGGGAGAGCTGTGCCTCCCTGCCCCTCCGTCCTACCTTGCAGGGGGCGCGCGAAGTGACGTCCCCCGGCCGCCTGTCGCGTGTCCGTTCTCGGGCCCAAGCCGCTGGTTTAGGGTTTGGGGTGGGCGGGGACACCGGGGGAGTGCGGCCAGGTGAGTAAGTACCTACAGGGGGCCCTGGGGGAGGGAAACTACAGCTACAGGGAGCCCTGGGGGGGGAAACTACAGCTACAGGGGGCCCTGGGGGAGGGAAACTACAGCTACAGGGGGCCCTGGATTGGATGGGGGGGGGAAACTAAGCTACGGGGGGGCCCCGGGTGGGGGGGAACTACAGCTACAGGGGCCCGGATGGGGGGGGCTACACACAGGGGGGGCCCCGGAGGGGGGGGAACTACACTACAGGGGCCCGGGTGGGGGGGGAAAAACACAGCTACAGGGGGGCCTGGATGGGGGGGGAAACTATAGCTAGAGGGGCTTGATGGGGGGGGGGGGAAACAAAAGCTACAGGGGGCCCTGGATGGGATGGGGGGGGAAATACAGCTACAGGGGGCCCCCGGATGGGGGGGAAACACAGCTACAGGGGGCCCGGAAAGGGATGGAAGGAGAAACTACAGCTACAGGGGCCCCGGATGGGATGGGGGGGGAAAAACAGCACAAGGGCCCTGGATGGGTGGGGGGGGGAAACTACAGCTACAAGGGGGGCCCCGGATGGGAAGGGGGGGGGAAACTACGCCAACAGGGGGCCCCTAATACGGGGGGGGGAAAAATATGCCTACAGGGGGGCCCCAAACGGGGGGGGGGGAACTATGCCACTTGGGGGGGACTATTTGTCTACAGGGGGCCTTAAGACTAGGGGGGAACATTTGCCTACAGGGGGGCCCTTAAAGACTGGGGGAACTATTTTCCTCAGGGGGGGCTATTCTGCCTCAGGGGGGCCCTAATTTACTGGGGGGGCTATTTTTTCCCACAGGGGGGGCCCCAATCTACGGAGGGGGACTATTCTCTAAAGGGGGGGCCCTAATCTACAGGGGGGGCTATTCTCTACGGGACCCAAAAACAGGAGGGGCTATTCTGCCACAGGGGGCCCAATCAAAAGGGGGGGGGACAAACTGCCACAGGGGGGCCCCTAATTTACAGGAGGGGGCTATTTTGCCAACAGGGGGGGGGGCTATTTCTGCCCCCAAACAAGGGGCCCTAATCTACAGGGGGGGGACTTTCTCCTCAAGGGGGCCCAACTACAGGGGGGAAAATATTCGCTACAAGGGGGGCTCAGGTTTTGTTTTAAAATTCTACAGGGCGAGTGGTGGGGCGGAGGAAAT
The DNA here is from genome assembly GCA_025379985.1 of Phyllomedusa bahiana. Lineage (NCBI taxonomy): Eukaryota > Metazoa > Chordata > Amphibia > Anura > Hylidae > Phyllomedusa > Phyllomedusa bahiana. Next base: position 27,344 of record JAODAL010015106.1, on the reverse strand, counting down.
CTTCGGGCTCGGGGGCCCAATCAGAAAAAAAAGGGAAAGGAATACTCCTCAACAAGATTCACCTGTTAGACCCCCAAATTAAGAAACTTTTGCAAAACATTTGTGTACCGGGACTACCACTAAGGGTCACTGTTTTGAGAAATATTGGTTTTGGTGTGATGGTTTAAAATCACTAAAAGTATGGTGTATTGTCTTGGGATAACGGTTTAGTCAATAACCCTTATGGGGGGACAAATCATTTTTAAATTTTAAATTTGTATATTTTCATGGCAATATTTTGGCTGGTATACCTGGCTTTGCAGTAACAATTTAAATGGGGACATTTTGGGGGTATTTTCGGGCTTTTTATAACCCCCAAGAACAAAACCAAAAAAACAATGGCACAATTGCATATTTTTTTCTTTTGACCCAAAAAACATTTTTTTTTTTTTCTGGGTGGCCGATGTTGTGGGGCGGGAATGGGGGGGGGCGTGTCGGGACGGACGGGGGAAAGGGGGAGGAGCAGGGGGTTGGGTCGGCCGGGGGAGGGGGGGGCCCAGAACTCCACTGTATGGGGCCCCAAAAAAATTTTTCTGACGGCGCCCTGAGTATATACATCACATGGGGACATAATACACAAATGTAACCACGAAAACTGGACATGTTGTATATACTTTTTCCTGTGTGTAAATTACAGTATATAAAATTTATTACACACTAAAATATTATTATATATATAAAATATATAAATATTTTTATTTTAAAAACACACACCCCCACACATGTACAGTATACTTATCTGGGTTTTTAAATTTGATTATATACTGTCCCTATGTGAATAAAAAGTGTGTATATGTATATTATATATATATATATAAAATATATATATAAATATAGTGGGTATTTTGGTAAAAAATATTATAGTAATAACACACAGGACAAAAATATACAAAAATTAACACACGGGAAAATACTGACTTGGTATATACGTTCCTGGTTTTATACAGTTTATATTTTAAAATAAAACACTACACCACTATTATATATAAAACAACACATACAACACATGTATTCACCGGGGACAGTATAACTCAAATGTAACACCCAATAAGTATTAACATTATATACTTGCCTGTGTGAATAAAAACGGGGTTTGTTTTTGTGATAATAATATATATATTTTAATATAATTATATATATAATAATATATATAAAAAATATTTGGTTAGTTGTATTAAATATATATATACGAAATATGCCAAGGAACAGAAACACATTCCGATTTACCTTGGGGTTTACTTTGTGTATATGCTTTTTCCTGTGGTAACAGATGGGTAGGGCCCATCTGCAGTGAGATAAGTCGATGTTTAAACTGGTCAAGCAAAAAAAGTGTAAAAAAAAAACAAATAAAAAAAACCACATAAAACCTTTTCCCCATTACAAATCTTGTGAATGAAAAATTGTAAAAAAAAAAGTACACATTTTGGCTCACCGTGTGCGATCAACCCAGTCTAAAAAAGATATTTTACCCCCTCCATAACGCACAAATTTTTGTTTAAAAAAAAAACCATTTTTTGTTCATTTCCCCCCGAACAAGAAAAAATTGAATAAAAAGCATCAAAAAGTCCCATGACCCCAGTACGTACCAATAAAAAAAGTTAGGCTAATTTGAATGGTATGAATTGGGGTATTTGCTTTAATCGTGTTTATGCCCCACAGTAATGCGTAAAAAAAAATTAAAAAACACTACCAGGGTTTTTTTTTAAATTTGCCTCAAAAAATTTGGAATACAAGTGATCAAAAATAATATTGCCCAAAATGGTACCCTAAAAATGTCTGCTCAACCTGCACAAAATAACTTAACACGGCCAACAAAATAAATAAAAAAAGATTTTTTTAAAGAAAAAAAGGGAAAAAAAATGAAAACACTGTTCATTAAAGGGTTTAACAAAACACCACATATACCGATTGTTTTAACTAAAAAAGGGACTTTTGTTCCCCCCCCCCCAAAATTTGGGAAAAAAAGAGGTGCAACCTTATTTTAAAACCAGCAGAGTTGGAGTGGGACAATGCTGTAGGCCCTGGGCGGGGGGATGGGGTTTTTGGTCGGATACCACACAAGGGGTCCAAGGCAGAGCCTGCGCTGGGAAACACGGCGGGGTTTAATAACCCCTTCGCATAAGGATGTGCCTGAAAATCTAAATGAAAATAAGGGTTTAAAGCGGGGGCACACCTGAGCCCACTCTATGCGTAGGACACGGCTTTCCTTACACTCACCGCTAACAAGGGGCCCATGCCCCAAATGTTTTAAGACCCTAGCAACGCCCCTGCATGAAACATTTCTTATTTTGCCATTGGCAAACTTAAACTCTATTTTTCTCTGTATATTATCAAATTAATACTTAACTTTTATTTTAACTACTTAGAAATCTACACAGAAAACTAAACTAATTTAAAACATACATTCTTCCCCTTGTTGATCTGTATACTTTTCATATATATATCTCCTAACTATTGTCTGGCCCTTTCTTTGCTAGCATACTGTCTCATAACTTCCTCCGTGCAAATGTATCTGGAATGTAGGACCAAGAGAGAGAGCCCTATGTAATGTGATTTTCCTATCTCACTAGTGGTATCTATCTCGGGCAAAAACAAACATCTTAGTATAATGGGCCATGTGGAGTTTTCATTTAAAGAAAAATCCCTCTGCAGCAGGATACAAGGGGGAAGATTGCTGGTTAAAAAATATATTAGCCTGACCTGGCGGAGGTCAGGCTAATTATCCCCTACTTTTGGAGTGTGGATAATTATCAAAGTGCCAATTGGCATAAAACTTATCTCACAACTGAGGGGCATGATCAGATTTGAAGTGTGTTTGCTGAAGGCATATAATATGAGCCCTTTGGCAATGAAAATTACGTAAAATCTTCTCATCTGGGAATTCAGGCACCTCACATTAAGGTAGATTATATTAGAGTCCCCCATTTATGCATAAGGAGAACATGTATTCTCAAGTGGGGGTGAAAGTATGTCATTGCCGCAGATCAAGGAAAAAAGGGGGAAAGAGAGAAAAAAAGAAAAAGGTGGGGGGAGGAGATGGTGGAACGGAGGGAGAAAGAAAAGCAGGTGAACAATACCTATTGCAAAGGCTAAACATAGAATCACGTAGCAGAGAGTCCACCAAGCCCACGGTCAGCCTAGAGGAAGGTCCCCTACTTATTTGGGGTACAAAGAAGGTAGACATGTATGGAAACAGCTCCAATAATATTAGAACCTGGCTAACAAGTTAAACAACAAGAAGAATGTCAATGGGGCAAATATAAAATTACTGGGCAACCTGAAAACCCATCTCTTAAGGATTGCCTATAACCTACAATAACCCCGCTGCCACTGTGCTACCCCACAAACATGTCTGCCCGTCATCTTCTGTCTCTTTCCTCCTCCGCCATAGATTGTAAGACCTTGTTGGCAGGGTATTCTCTCCCTCTGTACCAGTTGTAAGTCATTCATTGTCACCATTGTACTTGTTTGACATATGTTATGTATGTAACCCTCCTCCAATTTACAGCACCGTGGAATCAATGGCGCTTTAAAATAAATTATAATAATAATTGGGGAAAATATCACATAACATCACATAAATAAGAGATTGAGTCACAGACAGCAAATAAGAGAGAAGGAAAGCTTTAAGATCAAACGAAATACCTTAGAAAACTTTACAAGTTATGCAGTGAAAAACAACAAAACAACAAAATTTCAGGTCCCATGTGCTGGTGTGACAGGGGCACTAGTATTAGAAGCTGGGAGTGTCTTTGGCGTATGAGTTCTTTTAGGGTGAGATTTCCTGGGAGAGACCTGCTATAGCAGTGGAGAGAATGTCTCAGGGGTCCAGTCTCTTGCTATTCCTAGAGTAGATGGAAGAAATTGTGGGCCACTCAGGCACCAAAATGTTTGAAACTTGGAGACTTTGAAGAAATTAAGGAAGATCCTCTGGAGATCATAGAGCATGTATGCAGTCTTCCACACGTGTTAAGGCAAATTAATAAACCCATCTGTATGAAATGTTCCTTTCCTTTAGGATATTGAGCATCAGCTTAAGAGCATGGCTCTTTGTGCCCAAGTATATATATTTCGGAAGGACCTTCCAACAAATCACTGAAGATATTAGACAGCACAACAAACAAGTCGGGTATCAATTCCCGGAGTCCTCTAATTCTCCAGATGTTCCTCTTATTTCTGTTCTCATTGTCATCCAGATGCTGTTGAAGGGTGAATGGTTGAGCAAAATACTGTTGTACCATTCCCTAAAGGAATGACAATGAGAAAAAGTGAAATCTTGGACCTGAGTCAAAGTGTCAACTGTAGGTCAGTTTTGAAAACCGTCTGTAAACCGGCTGAAAAACCTTTACATGGACCTTAATGGACCTTAATGGTTTTTGGACGGAATATGAACATGCCTATGTGAATGGCATGGAAACAGGACAAATACCGGTCGGATAAACTGACCAGTATTTGTCATGTTCCATGTGAACGGCCCCGTAGTGGATAGAGAAGACAGATCTGTATTGAGAGTAGCGAATTCATGTTTACACTAATCAAGAAGCTGTCCAGTAAGAGTTGAGATGTTGCTCCATGCAGGCAAGGATTAAGTTAAAATCTTTAAATCTGCCAGTCACTTACTTGTTACCTTCAATGATAGGTTAGTTGGTAGTAGTGATGAGCGATTGCGTCAATTATTGTCATCGGATCGATAGTAGATATCAATTATCATGCCGATATCCGATAATAGATAATCGCCGATGACCATTAAAGTCTATGGGAGAGGAACAACACCTTTATTCTTACACCCAAACAGGGGAGGAGAAGCTGAAATTAACATCCACAACAGTAAACTGGATACCTGCTACATCTTAGGCAACACAATTAGGCAACAAGAGTCACAGTAAAAAACTGACAGACTATTCACTATCCCTGTCCTGTACCACAGCATGACCCTTAAACCTTCATGATCCACAAATTAAAAAGTGACAGAAGGCAGTATTACTTTAACCACCATTTTAATTGAACTGCACATTGACTATCCTTGTCCTGGACCGCAGCATGACCCTTAAACCTGTCTGACCCACAGATTAATAAGTGCCTGAAAAAGGGGTCTTTCAACCACCATTTTAGTTGAACTGGACATTGACTATACCTGTCCTGGATCGTAGTATGACCATTAAAACTGTCTGACCCACAGATTAAAAAGTGCCGGAAAAAGGATTCTTTCAACCACCATTTTAGTTGAACTGGACATTGACTATACCTGTCCTGGGCCACAGCATGTGCCCCAAACCTGCATGACCCCCATATTTAAAAAGTGCCGGAAAAAGGAGTCTTTCAACCACCATTTTAGTTTAACTGGACATTGACTATACCTGTCCTGGGCCACAGCATGACCCCAAAACCCGCATGACCCATGCCGACGATGATGATGATGACATTTGTGGCCGTGACTGGGAGGACGAGGAGGTAAGACTGCTGGATGCAGGTTGCATTAACCACTGAAGAACAGATTGGCGACGCTGTTCGTTACTGAGATTCATAGGGCCCTGACCCAGCGATGACAGGCCTGACGGTCCTGCAACCGATGATCCGCTGGCTTGCGTGTTGTCGCCAGCACTGGAAGGAGCACCTTCTCTCGTACCTCTACCTCCATGTCCTACCCCCCTCTTTGCTCGCTTACCACCTGCATTTCGCTCCATGTTCAGAAAGATAAAAATTTAAGAAGGTACGGAAGAGTTTTTGACAGTCTCTTATTGAAAGATGGCAAATCACAGCTATGCTTTAATCCCTCTAATTTCTGACAGCCGACTAGGATTAGAAACTGAATTGTTTCTAGCAAATACCTGTGAAATGCGGTCTGGTGGAAGAACCGTAAGACAAAATCAACAGTGTTCTTCCTTCAGTCCCAGGGATTTACAACTGCCCAGTAGGACTAGGAATTGATAGTTTTCAACAAACTATGATACAAGTGAGCTATCTGCGCCAAACTGAGATTCAGCAAGCGCAATAAAACTATTCAGAAGTTACACGGATGAGAAATTGCGTTTTTTGCAGCAATGACAAACGAGAACAATTACTAGAACATTTTTCTATCAAAATTGTCGTACAACGTGGCTATTTGAAAAAGACTAGGGCCACACCACGTGCCATACAGCTATTTAAAAGTTATACGGATAACAAACTGTGGTTTTTGCACCATTGAAATACACCAACAGTAACTACAAAATTTCTGTATCCAAATTTAAGTACAAGGTGGCTATTCGAAGAAAACTGGGGCGAACCAAAGTGCAATACAGCTATTTATAAGTTATACGGATAAGAAAAGGTGGGTTTTGCACCTATGAAATACAACAGCAGTTATTAGAAATTTTCTGTATTCAAATTTAAGTACAAGGTGGCTCTTTGAACAAAACTGGGCCGTACCAAAGTGAAATACAGCTATTTAAAAGATAATAAAAGGTGGGTTTGGCACCAATGAAATACACCTGCAGTTACTAGAAAATTTCTGTATCCTAATATAAGTAGAAGGTGTGTCTTTGAACAAAACAGGGCTGCGCTAAAGTGAAAAACACCTATTTAAATGTTATACGGATAATAAAAGGTGGTTTTGCACCAATGAAATACAACAGCAGTTACTAGAAAATTTCTGTATCCTAATGTAAGTACAAGGTGGGTCTTTGAACAAAACTGGGCTGCACAAAATAAAAGGTTCAATTTCACCTCAGGTGCGAGGTGTGCTGGCCAAAAACTGGTAAAAAAAAAGCCATTTCAATGCAGGTTCAAAGCAGAGTCTGGGCTGCACAATATACACTCTCCTTTCAAAAGCCTGTCTGCCTGTCTGTCTGTGTTCGCCAGAACCCCACTCCCACCCCTGTGGCTGTACAGCGCTAGATGCTTCTTTAAAAGTCTCTGTCTAACTAACTAAGAGCTGAAATTCTCTAATCTATCTATGTTCTAATGCTCACAGCTAAAAGCATAGTTGTCTGTATAGATGAAGAGAACTGTGTCACTGAGCTGAGCTGAGCTGTATTGAGAGAGATCTAGGACACGTCCTGCTCTAGTGAGAGACACTGAAACACTGATGATGAATAGGAAACGCTGTTCTATGCAAAACGAGGTCATGTGATTTTTCCAGCCAATGACAACCATACACATCACAGTCATGACGTCGCACACCCAGCTCACCCTGCTCTATGCTCTAAGCTGATTTGCTGGCCGCCAAAATGACAGGAAGCGTCAAAAATGGCGCGATAGTAATAGATTATGCGCAGATTCTCACCTAAAATATCGCGTGATCGGAAATTTCCGATCAACCTAAAAACCGTGTCGATTTCAACTTTGTCGATTATAATCGCTCATCCCTAGTTGGTAGATGTTAGAGGCAGCATAGAACTTGCAACAACAGCTGGTGGAGTTGCAGAGTCCATGAGAAAATGATGAGTGAGAATAGGAGGAGTGTGGTCTAGGCTACCACAAGAATTAGAGCCTGGAACTCTCAGTGGGAGGAGCTATATATCTGAGGAAACAGGAGAGGCTGGAGCTGAGGATTCTTGGGACTAGGTATTGGAAAGTGAACAACCCTATTCGCTTGAGTGATGGTTATCTACAGGTAGGTCACCCCATGAATAGCCCGTAGGCCACGCTGAGGATTCTCCCCAGAAATTGCCTGGAGAAGAACCATGGAATTCTGTAGAGGATAGGAGATAAATCTTATGGAATGCTGCCCCCTAGTGAGCTGATCCTGTAGGTGCAGTCCTGAAATAAATGGGAGAGGAACATTGCCATTGAGATATGGTATTGGGGAACAGAGGGCTCCTGAATATATCAAGAGGCTGGAGATGTTCCCTTAGGAATTGGAAGAAGGGGTCCGGGTGAAGAGCAAACTTGAAGGATGATTTACCTGCAGCTCCCTGTTGTATTAATGGTTGTATATTGCACATATCTGCCCTATTTAGTGCTGCACATGTTAGTCCCCATTGCTAAGGTGGAGATGGTGAAGTGGATGTTGGTTTGTCCCCCTTAACCACTCCATTCTTTACCTGTATGGTTGCCAGAGGTGATGACGCTCTGCAGCCTGGTGATGGCCTAGTCAACTTCTGGGGATGCTCAGGAGCCTGAGAAGGAGTGTTGGAGTCCACGTAGCAGAACCTGCAAGAACCAGCTGACTGAGTGGCTTAATTTCTGCTCCCTTTGGATTATGTGAGTGAGTTGATTCTCTGTTGCAACCTTTGGTACAGAGTACCTGGGTATCCACAAGATAATAAAGATGTACTCATCTCCCTTTATGATAAAAAATAGTCAAACGCTCTAAGTTGGGTCACTTGTGACATAGAGTCACTTTACACCAGCATTCCGCATTATGTAGCAATACATGCTATTCAATTTAATTTCCAAAGATACAATAACTATTCAGTTATGTTACAAAACTTTATTATAGACGTCATCAATTTTTTACTTATACACAATTACTTTGTATTTAACAGCCAAGTTTATTTACAATGCAAAGGTGTCTCTATGGGGGTAAAATATTCACTGTCCTTAGCTAACTTAACCATGTCATTGTGGGAGGAATTATATGTCTTTTCTGTGGAAAACCCATTCACAAATTATTTGGATTGGTACGGCAGATACAACCTTAAATTTACGTTTTCTTTAAACATGGGTTTTATTGAGAAGAGCAGGTGTGGTACAAGACAAGAACAAAGGTTATAGAAAACAGTGCAACGGTACACTATAACAGTAGTATCGGTAAAAACTGCACAAGAAATGTAGTGTAATTATCGGTACAACCACAGGAAGGATATCGTCATGAAATACAAAAAACAAACACGCAACAACTCAAGTATATGTTCGTGGAGCAGTAGGGAATGAGGTAAACCGTGGTAGAATAACACTTGAACGCATATAACCAAAAAGGCCACAGTAGTATATAACCAAACCAGTTGGTGATGTTTAATTAACAGTTTTATCTGTACAGTATGGTGATGCCAACCAAGGTTTCCACAATTCTCGTTTTTTAATACAGGCACGAGGAGAGTCGATTAACCTCAGTTCACATGCACAATTAAAATTGACCTTGTTAATTACCTCCGTTAACGACGGAGTTTGAGAGGATTTCCAAAGTCGGGCTATAGTAGTTCGAACTGCAATCAGAACATGGAAAAATATAGTTCTTAAGGGGATTGGGAGGTCTAGTAGACTAATGTCTAAAACTGCTAATTCTGGGGAAGGTTGATATGAAAAACCAGTAACTGCAGAGATTAGGCGAAAAACGGACATCCAGAAACGCTGGAGAGAAGGGCATCCCCACCAGACATGGAGCAGTGTTCCCTGTTGCCCACACGGTTTCCAACAGAGGTCTGAAGTGCCAGAGTGAATATGAGCAAGGCGGGTAGGGGGGAGATACCATCTGAGGTGAATTTTGCGCATGACCTCTGAGTGGTTTAGGCATTTGGATAGCTTAAGAGGGGCTGAATGCGACATTCTCCATTGCTCAAGGGTAAACTCTTTGGCAAGCTCTTTTTCCCATTTAACCATACTGGGGAACTTTAAGTCATCACAATGATCTATGAGCATATGGTAAATTACGCCCAGGCCTTTTTCAAAACCTTTCTTTTTAAAAAGTAAGTTGTGGAAATTCAAAATTTTAAGGGGGGTTCTAGGCAAGATTATTGTTTGCAGAAGGTGACGCAGCTGAAGGTATTGAAAAAAAAGAGTCGGGGGGAGAGCTGAGTTAGAAGCAAGTTCTGCAAAAGATTTCAGCTTATTATAGTCATTGAAGAGTTGATCTACTATGTGAAAGCCAAACTGTTCCCAGGAAGCGAAGGATAGAAATTCGTTCCAACAATCAAAAACTGTTATTGGTATATGATGTTTTTGGAGACAGAGCCAAGCATTTGGGAGAACAATTGTTCCAGGAGTATTGCAATGTTGTATGCATGAAGGTTGGGGACAGCTAGCCCACCATCCTTATGACTAAAAAAATGGAGGTTCTTCTTTATTCTGGCTTTTTTACCAGCCCAGATGAAATTTGAGAAGAGGGATTGGAGTTTGTGAAGGGTATGCGCAGGAATTAGGTAAGGAATGGCACGGAAGATGTAAATTAACTTTGGTAGAAGGGACATTTTCACTATGTTTATTCTCGACATCCAAGAGAGATTAAGTTTGGTCAGTCTTTTGATTTCTGTATCCAATTCTAAATATAGGGAATTATAATTTGTAGAAACCGTTAGGCGGGGTGAGCTCGTCACTTGCAAACCCAGGTATTCAACCGAGGTCGACGCCAGGGAGAAGCCAAATTCCCCTAACATCGGGGTCTGCATATCTATGTTATTAACTGGAAATGTAAATGATTTAGATTTATTAAGTTTGTAGTAGGAAACCTGTGCGAAAAGGTGTAGGGTATCGAGAATAGCTGGGATTGAGGATAGGGGGTTCGTGATGAGGAGCATAACATCATCAGCATATAAGCTAATTTTATGCTGTATATGGTGAATTGGTATGCCAGAAATAATAGAGTTACTTCTGATTTTCTCAGCAAGTGGTTCAATACACATTATGAAAATCAGCGGGGATAGGGGGCAGCCTTGTCTGGTTCCATTAGACAGAGTAAAGGGTTTAGAAAGAAAACCTGAAGTGAGCACCGAGGCGGATGGGCTGGAGTATAAGGCCATAATATCAGAAAGTGAAAAGCCAGAGAATCCAAACTTCCGCATAGTCAATTCAATATATCGCCAATTGACACTATCAAAGTCCTTCTCTGCATCTAATGATAACAGGGCCATATCTGACTGAAGGGTGCTTGCAACCTGTACAAGGTCTAATAACCTCCGAGTCGCGTCTCTGGCTTTTCTGCTGGGCACAAAACCGGTCTGATCAGTGTGTATAAGGGAGGGAAGAATCTTATTTAGACGGGAAACTAGAACTTTGGCATATAATTTAATATCTGTATTTAAAAGTGAAATGGGCCTATAGTTGGCCACTTTATCTTCAGGTTTCCCTGCTTTGGGAATTGTTGAAATGACAGCCTGCAAGATTTCGGAAGGAGGGTGCGGGTTATCTGCTATATCATTAAACAGGGCAGTCATATGAAGGACAATTGTGTCTGCAAAAAGACGGTAATACTCGTTGGACAACCCATCCGGACCCGGTGCTTTGTTCAGCTTACTAGAATTAATAGCTAAAAGGACCTCGGAGGCCTTGAAAGGAGTATCCAGTGTTTCTATTTGTGATTCTCCTAACTTCAGGAGGGCTATAGATGAGAGGAACTTGTTGATCTCGTCATCTGAGGGAGGAGAGGGGGGGGGAACCATTAGTTGGATGTAAATTATATAGCTTAGAATAAAAATCTGCAAACTGATCTGCGATTTCTGAAGGGTTTATAATTTTCATACCTGTTTCGGATGTTAAATGCGTAATTCTTGTGTGGGCGTGTTCGACATTAACTCTTCTAGCAAGAATTTTTGAGAGCCTATAACCTTGGAGGTAGAATTGCCATTTTAATCAGGCCAGGTTTTTTTTCATATTTTTGAAGGTGAAGGATACGAAGGTCATTTTGCAATTTAGTAAGAGATTTTTTGTTATATATAGAGGGGTTTAGTTTTAAAGCTGAATCTGCCAACTTGATTTTATCTAGAAGGTCGTTTAGAGACAGACAGTACTCTTTCTTTCTTGTACAGGCCAATTGAATAAATATTCCCCTGATAAAGGTCTTATGCGTGCACCATACCGTGGTTGGAGAGGGGACTGAAGTGCTATTGGTGGACAAATATTCGTCCAAATGTTTCCGTAGGTAGGACACATTTGAGGGGGACTTAAGCAAAAAATTATTAATACGCCACATACGAGGCTGGGAGGGCAAAAGGGAGGTTTCTATGGACAGGTCAACAGGGGCTGGTCAGACCACGTAATGTAGCCAATGGTCGAGGAAATAACCTGAGGTAGTGTGATTTTGTCAACAAGAAAAAAATCAATTCGGGAATGGACCGAGCAGGGATGGGAGAAAAATGTATAGTCCCTTTCATTAGTATGAAGATATCTCCATATATCATGAAGATCCTCTTCAAGTAGGAGAGTTGTAAGGTCTGGGGCAGGTGTTCCCCGGGGTCTAGATCTATCAGAAACATTATTTACTAACACATTAAAGTCGCCACAAACAATCAGGCCTCCTCTCCGCACCTCTTTGGCTGTCGAAATGGTCTTCCTAATGAAGGGGTACTGGTTGTTATTGGGGGCATATAATACTGTAAGGGTGTATGGTTTAGAATTAATCTCGCAGAGGAGAATGATATAACGGCCAGATGGGTCAGAGGTAACTTGTAGGGGTTGGAAGGCTACTGATTTTTTGACCATGATGGCTACTCCGGCATTCTTTTTTAGAGAATGAGCCTGGAAGATATGGGGAAAGAGTTTGTTGTGCAATCTATGCGCATCTGTGGCCAGTAGATGCGTCTCTTGGAGACAAACTATGTCAGAGCCCGATTTTGCGGCTTCTTTCCACATCAAAGAACGCTTGAAAGGGGAGTTTAAAAACCCTTTTAAAATTATTAGGTGAAATTTTTAAAGCCATAGGAGCAGAGAGGAGGGACTGCAGGGGCCGGTTAATTCACACAAATTCCAAAACATTCTAATTAACATCCTAGAATAGAAGGTGCAGTTGTACCTAAAATAAGCCGTTATGACAACATAACAATACAACCTAACAAGAGAATACAACAAATGCATCCAATTATCCCTTAGGAGAAGGGAGGACAATGGGGCAGTCCTGCCTACAAATCAGGAGGAAGAGAGAAAGGTGTTAAGACGGTGTTCTGATCCAAGGAAAGACGACTCCATTTTAGAGCCCCCAACAAATGAGTAGGAGCAGACCGAGGAATTTGGCAGAAAAGTCAAAGTCCAGAATTAATATCAGCTTGAAGTGTGGAGCGAAAGGAGGAGAAAAGGCGATGTAAGGTGGAAGTCGTTAGAGGTTGAGAGTCCATGTCATCATGGTTGTCTAAGTCGACTGAGCCCACTCTTGAGGAAGTGGGTGGAGGCGCTGAGGAAAATTGTAGACCATTCTTAGATCTTGTCTTGGTACCAGAGGAGGGACCGAAAAATTTCGGAAGTTTAGAGGGTTGCGATTTGGGTTTTCTTAGAAGTGCCACCCATGCTTCGGTGATGTTTAAGAAGGGTTGAAGACTTTAATAGAGGAAGCACTGTGTATTAGATGACCAGGCAAGAGCTCCTTTGATTAAGGTAGTGAAGTTGTATTTCAAGCAGTAAGGGTTGTGCGTGATGATTGAGAACAGCGTTTGTGGATTCAGCAGTTATGATGCTTAGGGTGGGAGTGCTGATGTGAGATGGAACAATATGGCGAGCAACCTCTGTATAGGGCCAATTGAAGTAAGGTGGAATGTTGTCTCACAGGTGGCCAGTCGTGCAAGTAGAAGCAGAATGCTGTTGTCAGGGCTGGGCTGTGCTCAGGCTCTAGGGACCTACAGGCTGCAGCAGCTGATGCACGATCCCACCCTGATACACTTGCTGCTGACAGCTCTGTGAGTGACAGGGGCCCAGCCACTCTTGACAGGGGGCGAGTTGCACCAGCCAATGGGAGGTCCCGGAGGCCGCTCCAATCAGCTGCAGGGGCGGTATCCCATTTAAACTCCCTGAAGGCTGGGTGCTGTGCCTGTGATATTCTGGGAGTGCGTTTGTGGATTCTGGATCAGCTTCTAATTTTGTTGATGCGTCTTTCGCCAAATGTCTAGGCCTACCTTGTAGACCGCTATCTGACTCGCTGCGGGCTGTGGCTATTGACTCCACCCCCACTAGCTCGGGGCGCAATCCAATATTGGACCCCTGAGCTGGAGATGGTGGTCGGATCCATACATATTGAAAAGTGTATTCTATTCGTCATGGAGGGGCTGCCCGCTGATGTGGTTTTGGGGCTGCCCTGGCTTCAGAAACATAATCCAGTGTTTGACTGGAATTCAGGGAAATTAGTAAGGTGGGGACAGCGGTGTGTTGACAGATGTCTCCTTACCATGCTGGGCAATACTGATGTGCAGGCTGATGCTCTATCTGGAAGCAGCTGTGCCAGCGTTGAGGCCTATGCGGCATCTTGTGAAGTTTGCGCGCGGTCTAAGGTTCCCAGAACTCATCCTCTTGGTGAACTATGCCCTCCACCTGTACCTGAACGTCCATATGTGGTTCAGGAGATGGCTAACCCGGTGGCTTATCAGCTGAAATTACCGTCTTCTATCTGTATACATAACATGTCCCGTTGTGCACTTCGTAAGAGGTATATTCAGCCTGTGACTCCGCCTTCTAGGCCTCCTTCTCCAGTTTGCATAGAGGGGGAGTTAGAAAATGAACTCACCCGTATTTTAAATTCGCGTAAGGCCCAAAGGTCACTGCAGTACCTGGTCCATTGGAAGGGGTATGGTCCTGAGAAGAGATCATGGGTTCTGGCGAAAGCTATCCATGCTGATCGCCTGGTAAGGGAATTCCATGAGTCTCACCCAGACAAACCCAGACCAGGGAAGGGTCCGGTGGCCCATCCTAAAAGGGGGGGTACTGTCAGGGCTGGACTGTGCTCAGGCTCTAGGGATCTACAGGCTGCAGCAGCTGATGCATGATCCCACCCTGATACACTTGCTGCTGACAACTCTTTGAGTGACAGGGGCCCAGCCACTCCTGACAGGGGGCGAGTTGCACCAGCCAATGGGAGGACCCGGAGGCCGCTCCAATCAGCTGCAGGGGCAGTATCCCATTTAAACTCCCTGAAGGCTGGGTGCTGTGCCTGTGATATTCCTGGCTACCTCGTGTTTCTTGTTCAGTTATTGTGTTTTGCTTATCTGTGTACCTGACCTCGGCTTGTTCTCCTGACCCCGGCTTGTCTCCTGCTTTTGTGCTTCGCTTCCATTTGGCTCTTGACCTCGGCTTGTTTACGTTTATCCCTCTGGTTCTGATTTGTGGCTTTGGGGTTTCTATATGATATTTACCCGGACTGTCTGACTATTCTTCCTTCTGACGGCCCCAGCACTTTAGCAGCGCAGGGACTGTCGCCCAGTTGCCATCTGTCGCCTAGGGCAGCACGTCAAGTAGGCAGGGACAGTGGGCTGGGTTCCAGTTAGGGCTCACTGCACCTCCCTTGACGTGACAGCTGTAGTAATAGTATGATGACCTAACTGTATGGCAAAAGGGAGACAGCCGGTTAGGTGGTGCTGTGCTTAATTTCACAGATAAGCGCAGATTTGAATGTTGCCCAACGTAGAGCACCAAGTTATGGCAGAACCTCAGTGTGAGTTACCAGACCAGGGTGTTAGAATGTGACGCAGTTCATGTGCTAGTTTTTGGGGGGGGTAGTTCATGAGGCAAAGGCTCCAGGGACTCCTACAATCTGACCGTGTGCAGCATGCCAGTAAAATCTAAAAATGGCGCGCCTTGTCAAGCCAGTGCATGAGCTTAGTGCCGGGGATGTAGCTGTTATTTAGGCTCGGTTACTCGCCACTGATGTTGCTTGCAAGTGGAGGATGACTGACTCTGGTTGCAACTATCACAGGGCCAAAGGACTCCCTTCATATAGATATCGGTGGTTAGCAGCACTTCACGTGTGCGACTTGTCTGTCCGCCGAGCGCGGAGTTAACAGAGCCCGAGAGTGATCAGAGCCCGGGCGGGAGTTTCAATCGCCATCGGGGCTGCATCAGGCCACCTCAGCGGCGCTTCACATCTAGCCCCGCGATCTCCGACCACAGCTGACGGAGCTGCGGAGATCAGATAGGGCCGCCGCAAACCAAGTCTAGAGGGTCCGAGAGATTTCTAAGGTAAACAGTCTTCTCTGCAGAACGGGTCTTACTCCCGCCGAGATGCAAGTTGGTGTAAGAGAGGAAGATGGCGCACGCTCCGCCGTGAGACTCCACACGCGCACCTAACTGTCGCTGTGTTAGCATATTTCAAAATCCGAGCCGGGTTTGCCAACCGATGACCTTCTACTGCTCGAGAGGAGAGTCTAGTGGGTTATTTTTTTTTTCCCCAGTTGGGTTCATGCTGTCCTTAGGGGTGTTATTATTTGAGCCGCAAATTTGGGGTCCTCTTCACAGGAGAAGCGGGTCTTAGACACGGTCACTGCATCATCATCTCACATCCTAGGACAACGCCCCTAAATTTTACGTTTTTCTATTGCACAGTTCAATCCCTTCTGTTTCCTTGAACTTATGTTACAAGGAGTCCATGATTGCAACATTACATCTAAAACATACAGAAAACGTAGTGCTGGAAACACTATCCTACATTTCAAAAAGTCTCACACAATAGGCAAACCACTTTGGGTGGATATGATATCGACGCTAGACCGGAATTGTAGCGACAACTAATTATGCATTTCTCTGAAGGAAATAGGAGCCATAGTCCAAGGATTTACATCAACACGAGGCTACACCAAAAGAATTTAATTGAATCAGGCTAATATACAGGAATCAAAAAATAAACGTATGGAGATTTGTTACAAAATACAATTGAAAGTCAAATTTACACTCAAATAGAAGCAACCCATCAATTAATACTAGATCACACCATAAATCGTTCATAAACAAATTAACAAATCATTTTCCACTTATATGAATATCTACCAATCTATGTTTGAAGATGACTGTACTAATTTGCTAGTAGGTAGTGTCTGAAGGTTGTCAAGTTGTATCTTGTAAAGCTAAAACTTTAGGAAATTCGTTAACTTCAAATGTTTTCAATACTAAAAGTACACATCATACCTGGCTCACACACAAGGAATTCTATAGATGGGGTTCACTTCCCTGTCACACATGTAGCTTTGCCCATCCATGCAAAGAGTTTTTGACTCTTCTACTAGCAAAAAGTTTCCTGTTTAACAGTAAATAAGCTGTAGCTCGCTATATGTTGTATATTTGGCATCATGCCAAACATGTAAACTCCAATATGTTGGAGTACAATAAGAAAACGTAAAAATAGAATATTGGAGCATATGAACGATATTAGTTTCCTAGACATTAGAACAATAAAATCTAATTTTTATTCCACATACTCTTTCACTTCAACCAAAACCAGTAACTACAGCCTCAATTAAAAACTTGTGCAAAATGTGGTATTACTGATCCCAAAAACTGTCGCATCCCCAGGCTGAGCACATCCGGAATGCGCCTACATTGTCATTACCGCTGTTATAGCGGGTCTCATAAATCACGGCACATTCTAGCCATTTTTTATTTTGACCAATGCCAAAACACCAAATTCAGGGCCATGGTCACCCTATATATTTTATGAATTTTGTGCAATCCTGCATTTAGTGTACTTTTACTTTCTATATATACTTTGGTTTTCCTTTTTTTGTATATTCTTTTGTGTATCTCTATTCTTACATTTACTCCCATACCACTTTCTGTAAACTCTAATTCTCATTTCACAATCGCTAGTGTTCATCTTCTTACCATCCTTCCTTTTTTCATGACCAGCCATTTTCAAATACTTTCCCTCGTCTCGTAATTTCTCTTGCAATTGTTATTCCCAGTTTTTTCTTCCCTCAATCTCTGTCCTGTCATGTCGCCCGTTTCTTGCCTCCTATATCTGTTCATCTGCATCTGCCCATTCTCTCTTTCCCCAGACCCTCATTGGAAACATCAGGCTTGGCAGGGTTCTGGCGATGGAATATTCTGATGAGACGCAAAGCATGGAGGTTCTTGCCCGAGGGTATCCATGTCAGACTGCCCTCAGGGACCAGTACCCTTCCAATGCATGAGACACTGGATAGAATGCTGGACTAAATGGTAATCCAGAATCTTTTCAACCCTAAATTCCAGCTCATCCTGGACCACAACAGGAGCTGTCAGGTTGGACACCGGTAACACAGGAGGAATGTATTTTTTCACAGATAGAGATTATGAGAAAACATTTATGAAATAGGAAACGTACTGGGTAACTGTAATGTGAACGAAACTGGATTTATGATGCCAGTAATACAGTATGGACCATTACAACTTTTAGCAAATTTTCCAGAAAGAACTCTCAGGTGTCGGTTCTTTGTAGACAGAAAAACTGCAATGTTTCGGTTGAGGAATTCACTCTGTTGTCTTAAGCACGTCAAATACTGCATAAAGGAAAGAAAGACTCTCGTCATTTCTTCTTGAGCATTCAGACACAAAAACATACTCCGAATTGTTCTCAGTGTTTGGTTTGAGTCTCCTGTCTCGTCCATTAGGTTTGCGGGCTTGAAATGAGGAGGAGACAAGATAAATGTCAACATCCACAAATTTCCCTCCAGAATGCACTATGACAACATAACTGCTATACCACGATCACGATTACATAATTCTCAGGGATACATGAAAGATGAAGTTCATGGTTGATGATCAAAACAAAAAAGTACTCTTGTCAGAACTCACCCATCTTGTATGACTATATAGGTCGCAAACAACGCCTGTGGACTGCTGATGCCTCCAAAATCAGGATCCCGCTTGGCCATGCGGTAAAGATTCCAAAAAAGCGCTCTATGAAGTCATGTGTTAAACTTGATCCAGCTGGGTAATGTTTTATATCAACAAATCGGCTTTATGAAAAATGCTCATCGCAGACAGAGGATAAAAAGTGCATGTAGCCTTAGCTGATGCTTTTCAATTTCATCTGAAGTCTTGTTCACAGCCTGGTTGATGAGTAGAGATGCCAACAACTTGGAGTTGGGTAGTTTCCTGAGGGCGACCAGGTGGAACATTTTGGAAAACCTTTCACAAATGATCCAGATAACTTTTTTCCTTGTGACTTAGGCAAATCAGTTATAAAATCCATCAGAAGATGGGTCCAGGGCTTTTTAGGAAGAAGAAGTGTTGAAGGAGGATCCTGTTCGGATATTTTGGGGGTAACTTTCATCTGGCAATACCTCAGCCGTGCTGAACACAAACTCATGAAAATCTCATTGTGACCATGTAAAGTCCAGTCAGCTGATCTACTGAAGTAGAAAATTTTGGTACACAGGCACGAATACCTCAACGGTTGTACTCGAAAATAAAGAGCAGTGAAACTTCTCAAGTGCATCTTCGGAGGAGGAGATTGGGAGGCACAAACAATTTGTCTGCTGGAGCATTCCTGGATGACAAATCTTGAGAGTTAGCAATGACGTAGTGAGTATCGAGAGATCAATGTTGGCCATACTCATTCCAGGGGACAGGGATCTTATTCAGATCGCAAGTCTCTGGGGGTATTATGCTGGCACAGAACATACAGAGGACAGAGCATCCGCTTTCTTAACCATTGCTTCATTGCCAGGACAGTAAGTGACAATGAAATTAAGGGGTAAAGAACAGCGCTCCACGAAGTGAGCCTTGCCTAGGGAAAGTCATGTGGCACCTATTTCCAGTTACAGTACAGCATTCTTATGTCTCTGTTGTCATACAGTAATACAATGTGTCTTGCCCCCTCAGGGGTTTTTCTCCACTCCTTGAACGCCCACTTGATGTAAGTGTACACAGTTGCAACGGTCCACGTAATTGCGTTCACAAGCGGGGAGAACTTCCTTGAGAATAAGAGAAAGCTGCAGGCTGCAAGGGTGAGTGAGAGGTACTCAGGGCCCCATCAGAAAAGAACCAGACCATACTTCAGTAGATGTCAACTCTCCCACAAATAAACAGTCGATTTCACGTTGGGTTGAATCCTATGACATGTTACCAACTGAGCATTTTCTTTAAGTATGTGCAAAATGCCCTTAGCTCGATCTTCCAGGGCCCAATGGCTCAAGTCAGTCCCTTTCTTGCTGAGATCTGTCAATGGCTTAGCTAGAACAGAAAAATTCTTTAGCTCTAATTTTTATGGTAAGTATAGTGTATAATTGGAAACACAAATAACGCGGGAGAGCTTGGTGGTTAGTGGGGTATTGCCAGTTTTCAATAGCGGTGACAGTAAGTAGATCCATACTAAAAGATTCTGGTTGATGATGTATCCCAAAAAGGTAACCCTTTGTACCCTGAACAATCACTTTGACAACTTTGCAAATAATTGGTTTTGACATAATCTGAAAAGTACATTTCTGATGTGTTCAATATGAGTGGCTAGGTCCGGAGAAAATATGAAAATATTGTCAAGATAAAGCACTACATAGTGGCCTAGGAGATCACAGAAAATATAATTAACGAACTATTAGAAGAATGCACTGTGTTACAAAAACTGAATGGCATTACGGGATATGTTCGATTCGTTCCTCCAGGGGGTGTTGCGATGCTCTCGTCTTCACACTCATCCCCCTCCTTGACCCTCGGATAAGGTTTTACACGGCACACCACTCAGAGCTAGACTTCTTACTGTGAGAACACCAGCATAAGCGCTGCAATCTGAATTGAAACTGATCCAGTGGTTAAGGATCGGGGATACTGGTTTGTAACCGTAATGTTGTTGAGCTCCCGATAATCTATACAGGGTCTGAGCCCACAATCCTTTTTTCCTGTTCTAAGGTGCTAGGATTTGGATGGATGACTCAAACGTCCTTGAGGGCATCCAAAAGGCTCTGTCCAATCCTACCCAGCTGTCCCTAACTACTTGCCGGTCCGACCCTTAGTGGTCGGCGACAACTGGGCGTCATTCCCTGCTTACACCAAAGTGACACACAATAGTACAACAGGAGAAGCAAAACCAAAAACATTTAAGAAGAATTGGTCTGCAGCACGAGAAAAAGGTCAAAAACGCAAAGAGGCAACTGAAAGGCGGGTACCAAAGAGCAAGAAAGCAGAGTGTCAGAAAATCAAGCCAGAGATCAGAAATAGCAATACACAGAATCACCAGCTAAGTTCAACCAAAACTTATAGCAAGCACAGGTATGAGTGCTAATGGGTTTGTTATGGGATCGCTCAGAGTTCTGGTCCAAATGTGATTGTGACCCAAGCCCTTTCGTGACATCTAAACCCACAGACACAGATACACAGCCCTCGAGAAAGATAGGAGCTTATCAATTATACCAGCCATTAACCGTTTGCCGATCAGGGCTGTGTCTTAACTGCACATTATGGGCCATTGGGACAGAGTGTGCACTGCGGTCCACCATAAAAACTAAAAAAACACAACGACACTCACAGGAAACAAATCTCTAATTACATTCATCTCAATAATCAAACTTAATACAGCCTCAAGACTGCCATATAGAGACCCACATAGAGAATCAGAAACCAGCTCAGTATAAACCTACTACCCCGCCTATAGGACACTCACTATAAGAGTGTCAGACACACAGCTCTGGTCACCACCAAGTGACCAGTGAACTACTCAGCACTGATCCTCAACACCTGAAAGAGTAATATTCCCCTGGTTGCAGGGACTCACCAGAAGACGTTCTATAGCTGAGAAGGAGTCCATTCCTCTGAATCGTTCTTATTTTTCCTCTCCATACCGTCACCAGACCACCATGACACAATATTTTTCCTCGGCAGCTACTCATCCAGCAGAAGTTACCACATAAAACTAATCTTGTGAGAATTCTCATTTTTCCAGCATTCCCTATACAATTTCTATACCTCTGTTATTGGCACAGCAATTAAGCAAATAGGTAGTAATGTTGCCCATCAATAAGTAGGTAGGTATCTAGACCCCAGCAGGAAGATATGCTGCCCTCTGTAGGGAGATTTACAGCCCCCTGTAGATATACCCCTGTAGGTACACGTAGATACACTATCCCCTGTAGGTAGATATATGTAGCCCACTGTAGGTACTGGTAGATATACTGCCCCCTGTAGGTAAAATTCCCCTTGAAGACAGGCCCCTGTAGATTATACACCCCCAGTATGCTCTAGCCTCCTGTAAGTGATTTTCTCCACCTGGAGATTATAGTCCCACTGTGGGTAATATTCCCCCCTGTAGATTCTATAGCTCCCTGTAGGTAATACCCCCTGTACATTATATAGACCCTCTGTATGTAATATCCCATTGTCATATTATATTACGGCCCTGCAGATAATAATCCCCCATGTCCATTATATAGGCCCCCTGCAGATAATGATCCCCCATGACCATTCTACCAGGCCCCATTGCACGATAACATTAATACCCACAATGTCCATTATATAGGCCCCTGCAGATAATAATCCCCCATTGGCCAATTATATGAGGCCCCTCGCAGATTAATAATCCCCTCCAGATCCAATTAGTAACGCCCCCTGCCAGATAATAATCCCCCCCCCCCCGCATGTCCATTATATAGGCCCCCTAAAGGTATAAAAGAAAAAAAAAATTGCCTCTACTTACCTTTCGGCAACACTCGTCCGCTGTGGTCACGTTGTCCAGGGACACCTTTGTTTGACGTAATCATGCTGTCCGTACGCCATCGGAATGTTTAGACTCGTTTGGGATTTTCTAGGCCGGAAGCCTATGGGATGCCAGCCTAGGAAAAACAGCGGCGCAGGAGGCGATGACCCACCACAGGGGCTGTTTCTCCACTGGGCAGGATAGGTAGGCTGACCACGAATGGCCCCTTTGAGGCACCCATGTTGGACGGCCAACGGCAACGGCCTATCCCTTGCCACAATGGTAAGAGACAGGCCCTGCTGTCCACCCAGAGTATAAAGTCAGAAGTGGAGCGAGCAGACATACAAGGTCCACTTGTGGTGGATTTTATCAAACACCAGCCAGAGGAAAACAGAGCCATGTTTCAGACGACCAGTCGCAAGACAAACACAAAATGAAAGGCTGACTAAATAAATACTCAATAGCGAATCCTCTGCTGTATTTTGCGGACAGAGGATGGCACAGAAGCCATAATAGGCACATAAATGACAAACTCTTTCAAAGAAAAAGGCATATCCATCAGCAAAGCACTAACGATTCAAACAGACTGTTATTTTATGAATATAAACGGGGAGTGTTTGGTTCAAGATGCAATCCACTGGAAAAGCACAAGATTAGAAAGTTCTCAAAAAACTTTGCTAGGAAACATCTAAAATGCAGTCCAATTCTAGGATGAGATAATCTAGCTTGTTCAAACTAGGACTAACTTGAACTTGAACTGGCCTCGCGGTAAGAGAAATACTTTACAAAAAGAAAAAGTTAATGGACTGATCTGAAGCACGACCCACATCATCTGTCCACACGACTGGTGGACAGCCCAGTATTATTGCTATGAAATGTACGTTATAGCTGCCACAAGAACCGGGTTACTTGAGTTTATTGATGATGTGACCTGGCGCATAGATCATAACAATATAAACTTCGAAGTTGTTTTGTAGAGCTCAGCTCTAGTCAGACTCAGTCAACTGCTAGAAATGATCTCCTCGGACGATGGGCACTTCACTGTATAGATGGATAATGACACAAATACTGCAAAAGCAATCCAAGAGTTTTTTTGTAGTAAAGAAATAGAATTTTTTTTAGGCTGAGCCATCTGGCCTCCACCTCATTGAGCTCCTTTTTCACTTGCTAAAGACAAAAGTGAAAGCACAAAGACCTACAAATGAGCAGCAACTGCAGACTGCAGACAGGCCAAACATTTTTAAGGGAAGAAGCTAAAGATTTTGGGATGTGGGTTGCAGACTCCAGGCTGACATTGACCATAAAAACATTTGCATGCTAGTGTTAAGCTAGTCTATCCAATTACCCCTGGGCCTCTTAACTGGGGACTGTGTAAAAAATGGATGTAGTTTTTCGTCATTCAACTGTGAAGGGACTATGGAGCCTTGTACCCAAAATTACAATTTTAAAACATGTAAAAAAGTAAAAAATGTTTAAAACATTTCCCATTTATCATATAAAAAATAAAAATAACATGGTTGGTATCGCCACATCTGTAAGTATGGTCTAACACAATATCATGTTATTCACCGTGCATGAAGAATGCTGTGGAAAACAAAAACAGAATTGTGTTTTTTAGTCATTTCAAAAAAAGTTATCAAAAAGTTGCATGTACTTCAAATTGGCACCTCACTCCACAAAACAAGAGCTATCATAGTGGTTCTATTGTGGAAAAATAAAAAAAATATTAGTCTCAGAAAATGGCAATGCACAGCATATTTTTAAAGTTGCAAAAAATGGTGAAAACTATATAAATTTGGTATCACTGTAATCAAATCGTTCTGCAGAATAAAAGATAATCTGTCACTTATATCACACGGTGAACTCCATAAAAGCAAAAAGTTGTACAGTTGTGTTTTTTTCCCAATTCCCCCCGCAAGGAAATGTTTCTGGTTTCCTGGTACATTATACAGTATGGAAAAGGGGATCATTAAAAAATACATCTTTTTCTGGAAACATACTGCTATGTTGACAGAAAAATAAAAAAAAGTTATGGTTCTTGGAAGGCAGCGAGATGAAAACGCAAACAAAAAGGGCTTAAGGGGTTGTCTCACCATGCTCTTTTACAGATCCACAGCCAGCTTCAGACTCACACTTTCTGGTCAGATTGTGGGTGGTTCTACAGCAGTGATTGGCATATCAGCTCTGCTATTCCTAGCTGAGACTGTTACTGTGACATGAGTGCAGGAGGTTTGTGAACTGTAGTTCATAAGGCTACAGATCTTTAACAGGGGTTAAAGCATGTCTGTAAGTAATGTAAATAAGCTCTTGTATTTCAAGATAGGGAACTGAGTCATCATCCTGATGACTGGTGCAGCCTGTAGGATCAGAACGAGGTGGGTGGTAACTAGGAGGACTTGTGTACACAGAGAGGAGATTAGATCTACTAAGGCTGAAGAAAAGCAGTATTTGTAGAGCAAAGTATTTAGTAATAGCCTTTATTTACCTTTGCTCACATGTTTAAAGCTAATCAATGAAATAATAATACCCCTTTAATCACATATTTATACCTTTATTTTAGATGCATTGTGGTGGTGAATAGTGTTGAGCGATTATTATCGACAAAGTTGAAATCGGCACAGTTTTTATGTTGATCAAAATTTTTAGATCATGCGATAATTTAGGTCAAAATCTGTGCATCATCTATTAAAATCGTGCCATTTTCGGCTCTTCCTGTCATTTTGGCGGCCAGCAAATCAGCTTACAGAATAGAGCAGGGTGAGATGTGTGTGCGACGTCATGACTGGGATGTGTATGGTGGCGATTGGCTGGAAAAATCAAATGACCTCGTTTTACATAGAACAGCCCTTCCTGTTCATGATCAGTGTCTCTCAGCGTCTCATAGGAGTAGGACGTCCGCTCTGCCTCTGTCCAAACAGCTCAGCGAAATTATTCTATTTCTTCACAGAGAAAGCTCTACTGTTAGCTGTGATCCTTACAATTTAGTTAGATCAGAGATTGGAAGATTTTATGTAGTTAGGTAGAGAATTTTAAAGGAGCATCTACCGCTGTAAAGTCACGGGGGGGAGCAGGGGGAGGGGGGGAGCGGGTGAACACAGACAAGCTCTATAAAGAATACTGGATATAGTTCACCAAGACTTACATCTTTTCTAGTAACTGCAGGTCTCTTTGTTAGGTGCAAAACTCCACTTTTATTATCAGTATACATTTCAGATAGGTGTTCTTTTTCAATTTTGCCCATTCCAGCTTTGTTGATATAGCCACTTTGCAGTTATATTAGAATCCAGCAATTTTGTAGTCAGCACAGGTTGATAGGTGCCAAAAATACTTTTTATTATCCGAATACATTTCAGATACGTGTTTTGTCCCTTTAGCGCACTACAGCTTTGTTCATTGAGTCACCTTGCACTTAAATGTGAATACAGCAATTTTGTAGTCACCACAGGTGAATTGAAAGGTGCCAAAAATACCTTTATTATCCAAATACATTTCAGATACGTGTTTTTTCACTTTGGCGCAGGCCAGCTTTGTTGATAGATCTACTTTGCAGTTAAATGTGAATACAGCAATTTTGTAGTCACCACAGGTGAATTGAAAGGTGCCAAAAATACCTTTTATTATCCGAATACATTTCAGATACGTGTTTTTTCACTTTGGCGCAGGCCAGCTTTGTTGATAGTTTGTAAGGCTAAAAAAAGACAAGTCGTCCATCTAGTTCAGCCTGTTGTGCTAAGGTGTTGATCCAGAGGAAGGCAAAAATCCCCAATGAGGTAGAAGCCAATTGTCCTCATTTTAGGGAAAAATTCCTTCCTGACCCCAATCTGGCAATCAAAAAATCCCTGGTTCAATGACCCCTCTCCTGAATCCTAGTCACTGTAACTTGTTATATTATTACGCTCCAGAAATGCATCCAAACCCTTTTGAACTCGGTTATTGAATTCACCATGCCCAAGTCCCTCTGGCAGAGATTTCCATAGTCTCACTGCTCTTACAGTAAAAAATTTCCCCTTTCTAGTTTATGTAGAAACTTTCGTTCCTCAAGACGTAAAGGATGCCCCCTTGTTATAGATACACCCCTGTGTATAAAATAAATCTTAGGAGAGATCTCTATATTGACCTTTGATGTATTTAAACTATTTAATATGTCCCCCCGAACCCTTTCGTTTCTCTAAAACTAAATAACCCTAAATTTGCCAATCTTCTGTGTACTGTAGTCCACCCCGTCCCCTTTTTTTATTTTTGTTGCCCGCCTTTGTACCTGTTTAAGCTCTACAATGTCTTTCCTGTGCAAATGGTGCCCAAAACGTTTCACAATATCCATGGTGGTTTTAAACAGTGACTTGTATAATGGGAGAATAATGTTTTTCCCTCATGTGCAATCTAATGCCCCTTTTAATGCACCCCTGATCCTATTTGCTTTGGCTGCTGCTGCCTGACACTGGCTGCTACAATTAAGTTTACTGTCCACCAGGATTCCCAATTCCTTCTCCATGTCTTTTTTACCCAGTGTTTTTCCATTTTTAAAATGTAATCATGTAATGGATTTTTCTTCCCATGTGCATAACCTTGCATTTATCAGTGTTAACCCCATCTGCCATTTTTCCCCGCCCAGGCCTCCAACTTTATCCAGATCCCTTTGTAATAACATAATTATCCTCTATTGTGTTGATTACTTTACAGGGGCTTAGTATCGTCTGCAAAGATCGATATTCTACTGTGTATTCCCTGTGTAAGATCATTAATGAAAATGTTTTAAAAAGGATAGGGCCCCAAAACTGACCTTTGTGGTACCCCCACTAGTAACAGCGTCAAGTCTGAGTATGTAACCCTTAATTACTACCCTTTGTTTTCTATCAGTGAGCCAGTTACTTACCCACTTGCACACATTTTCCCCCAGTCCAAGCATTCTCATTTTATTTACCAACCTTTTATGTGGCACCGTATCAAATGCTTTAGAAAAATCTAGATATACGACATCCAGTGCCTCAACCCGAGCCAGTCTAGCACTGACTTCCTCATAGAAACTGATGAGAATAGTTTTGACAGGACGAATCCTTCATGAACCATGCTGGAACGCGTTATACATTTATTTTCA